>APFE031306736.1:10494-24722 GCA_000404065.3 Pinus taeda
TAGTTCGACCATGTCAAAATGTTTAAGATGAGATAACATTACAACGTTTCTATGACACTTGACTGGGTGCAATAACCAACCAATCACAATAAAAATGAGATTATTGATGTTTTATAACAATTTTCATTATATATATATAGCCAACATTGTTTTTTATTTAAATAATATTTTATTTTTGTTTTAAAAGGGAGACATGTCTTTCCTAGGACCCTCTTAGTGCCCCCTATGTAGAAACCAAGAGGAATCTTTACATCACCTTTTGAATGCATGTCCTATTGTTGGAGAAGTTTGGGATCTAGTTGCTAGCCTTTTTGGCCCCATTGCGCGCCATCAGGCAGACATTTTGGAGACAATTGAAAACCGACTCGATCATAGATTCAAAAACTTGATTTTCAATAGGGCATGGTGCCTGATCTTGGGTTTTATCCTTTGGAATATTTGGAAAGAAAGGAACCGTGCTATCTTTCATGACCAAACCCCTTCCAATGCTTCTATCTGGAGTATAGCTAAAGAAAACACAAGAGAGACTATTCTAATGGAGTAATGGGTACCAAAAGGCTGGCAAGATGATCCTGCATAAATATAGATTCTTCATTCACTAAACCTCTCTCAAGATATGATACCACCCTCTGCTTCTTCGATCAAGGGTCCTCCAAATTCATCCCCTTCTGTCTTCATTCAGCGTCTTATCGGGTGTATTCAACTTAACTTCGATGATGCCTCCAAAGGTAACCCGAGACCGACGAGGTACAGTGGTATTTTGTGAAACTTTAGGGGATCCCCTATTGATTTTTATACCAACTATTGTGGATACAGTACAAATAATGTTTATGAACTTACTTCTTCAGAGAAGGGACTCACTCTTGCCCTGCAACAGGATTTCTTGAGGATCCATCTAGTAGGGGATTCCAAATTGGTTTTCCAGATGGATCAAAAGATCATTGATGGCTCTTCTATCTTCAAAATTGCTCGAAGTTGGCGTCTTGAAGCCTAGTTGGTTCAGATAAAAAATATCTTGGAAATATTTGAGTATGTCACTTCTGGTCACGTTCTTAGGGATGGAAATAAAGTGGCTAATTGGATGGATAATTATGGAGCAAAGAATCAACACAACGAATTTTCCCTTCCATGACATGATGCTCTGGGTGCAACTGATTTAGATCCTAGTAATTTTAGACTCTCCAGGACTCATTGAAGCTGAGTCCTCTCTCCTTGATGGGGGTGATAATATGAGGGTACAAGTTTCCCAATAAAAGCCATTGGGGCCTGCACCTTAGACATGCGCGTAATTATTTTTCCTTTATGTGCCGTCCCTGCCATCAAATCTCAGGCATGATGATTAATTACCTTCAGCCGGTTGTTATATTTGTTCTTTGGAGAGCTTTTCGATCCAGTCTGTTAGCTTGGGCGATGAGTTGGGGTTGTGAGGAGGTTGGAGGTGTTTGGGTTTGTTGCCATGGCGACTCTTTGGGGTTTCTACCCAGGTTAAGGAGGGATGAGTGCGAATGCGATTCTCTAGTTTGGGCTGGTCTTTGCTTACTGGTCTTCCCTTAAGACCTTGATACCCGAGCGAGCAGTGTCTGGTTCTGCCTCCTAGTCGTTTCGCATCTCCAGTTGTCCGCAAATCTCTAGAAAGTTCGGATTCCTCCATCTGGTGCTTGAGGTAAGGTCTCTGTGTCTTTTAGTTCCTCTGATTTTCTATGTGGTTTCAAGAGTTTGTCTTTGTGGGTTGGCAATCGTTCTGATGTGGTCTTAGTGTTCAACGTTCCTCCTGGTCTATTCCAGAGTGATAGTGATATATTTTTCTTGGGCAAATTCAGAAGGTGGTCTGAGTCTCTGTGCTAGACTGAAGTCAAAAAAGTTTCTCCTCTCATCCGGGCTGGTGTTTTCTCCTCTTCTAACTCCCCTGGGTTGCGAGGAGGGTTTGTCCCATCTAGTTCTCTGGTCAAGGTTGCCTTTGGTTTGTTTCATTCAAGTACTTCCTGTGTCAGTCTTCATTTTTCCTCTAAGTGGTGGCACTAGTGTTGTGGTCTTTGATTTTGCATCATGTCTTGCAGGTATCACGACGACCTCTGCTTGGTCTTCTCCTGCAACCAGTTGTCAATCAGTGATAAGTGTGATATACCCTACCAACGGGGACGTCCTCGTCATGGGAGGGGTCAACATGCTCGGATTGGCCGTCTCGAGCTTGAACACAGTTCATCATCCACCAATATGGAAAGCCAGGAGATAGAGGGCGCATAAGCCATTTCTCCAGCTTAACCTCCAAGCCACATTGAGGCCCTGACTTCTTTGGACTCCCTTGCTAAGCAGTCCTGGTACATCCAAATTGATTTGGAAATCCTAATGGACCACATGTATGACGACCAAAATGAGATAGTGGCCTACCTTACCGATATTCAGTATAGTCAAAATGAAATACTGGTTGGACTGGAAAGTTTATGATGCAGTCACCGTCATACTAATGATCACTTTCGTAGCTTGGAAGCGAGAGTGGAACATATTTATTTCCACATTCATGATCGTGTTGGTTACTTTGCTGCCCCTCCTGTACTTCTCCCCCACCCCATCCTTGATTTGATGATGTCAGTTACGGTCTCTTTTTTGGTTATTATTAGGATGACATGGCTTCTATGCCTCGCAAAAATAATGTATTATAAGTGTCCTCTTTGGTATCCTCCAGTCCCCAACCTCAAAAAGTCTGGTTGGAATGAGAGTGTGGTGACTGTTGAGACAAATTTTGTATGGCATGCCATTTTGAAAATTGAATTAAAGCATTTTGATTGACAAAAAAAAAGGAAGACATGTCACTTTGAGGTGGAGCACAAAATGAATTACACATCTCCCTCATATTGGGTTGTAGAATTAGCCTCTCAGGGCAAAAAAATATTTAATGTTTACCATAAATAAAATCTTTCAATGCCCACCTTAGATAAAATATTTCTTTATCAAATTGATATATATTATAGAAGGGAGAGATTTATTATTGTGATGATGGGTATTTTCTACTTCTCACTATAACAAATATGTGTATTTCATTCAATTTTTAATATAGAATTAACAAAAGATATTTAAAAAATATCAATAACAAACAAATATTTCAATGTGGATTGCAAATACAATCTCTCTCTCTCTCTCTCTCTCTCTCTCTCTCTCTCTCTCATATATAGTATATTAAATGATAACTATGTTTAATTTTTTTTTGTATGGTTAAAACATTTCAATGGATTAGGAGGGTGTGTAATTCTAGTATGCGTATTACGTGGAGTTGACATGTGGCATTTTAATAACTAGTGTAGATCCATATTAAACATTAGAAAGGAATCTAAATTTGAGAAAATGTTTACACCTCTAATGAGTTCGGTAAATTTTGTCGGCACATGCATATTAAAAACCAACCTAGGATCATCTTAAATCTAGATCTATCATGTGTTGAGAGGGATCAAAATTTGATGAAATGTTTGCTTGGCTAGGGATTTGATCCCTCTTGGCACATAAGAGATCCGGAGTTAATATGGATCCATGTTAATATGATAAAACATCATACTTTATATTATAGAACATCAAAAGAATTTAAAGGACAATATTAAATTGTTATAAAATTTAAATAGCAAAGTCTAATTGTTCTATGTTTGTGCCTTTTTTTGCTGGAATCTAGCAATACAATTATTGATGACATTAATTTCATTGCTTCAAATAATTTTTGAATGCATAAACAAATTTATAGCCTTGAAAACCCCAAACATCTAATTTATATAGATTTAACAATTCAAATTTACCATTCCCACCATTTTTAACTAGATATTATATAAAATTCATCTAAAAATACTCTAATACAAAAAAATATAAAATGATATAAAATGTTTAGATTACATCCTTTTAAATTTACTTATAATTAAGAAAACATCTCAAGAAATGTGGTATTTATAAAATAAAAATTTATCAAGTTTCGATATATCTAAAAGTTCTACCTTTTTATTTTTTTATTTTTTTGAGCCAATGCTTTAGAATAGAACATGGACTACATTTAAATTAGAATTTAAGCATTTGTATTTGAATGTAATGGTTATCTATGTTTTTATTTCCGACGAAGCATAACCATGTTTTCCAATGGATTTAGTTTGAAGTAATAGAAGTAGCATCGCTCCTAAGAACTAGTCCTTGCAACTTTGAATCCATAATTAAAAGCCACATATTCAAAGGTGCCATGTTTAACATGGAGTTAGTAGTAGATAGGAAATTTGAGTAGTTGTTTACCATAAATCTAGGAGTGCTAAATAGTTTGATGAAACCATCATAAGTCATAATAAATCACACGGTTCAAAGATCTTATATACAAGAAAGTTATTCTCATGTTTATATGTGATCAAATGAAAAGCTAAAAGAGTTAATCCTAAATATAAGAAGATTCATTCAAACACTAAAAAAATGTATTTCTGAACCCATATCCAATATCATATATCTGACTTATACAACTAGCTTGTGAAAGGATAGAGACATTTGTTAATGAATATGAGCAAATTGAAGTGTTGGTGATGTGGTCTCAAAACCTTTCAAAAGATACCAAATGAGGTTTGCCTCATTATTAATTTGAGTACCCTACTATGTTGGATCTGGTAATGTTAATGAGTAGGATATATGGCGAGATAGATGCTACAAGAATGTTGGGTATTCTTTATGCGTAGATATTTTATGAAGGATCATTTTTTATTTGGAAAGACATAATTTCATGTATTTTGGCTTTGTGACAACCTTAGGATGACTCTTTTAATGTACTCAAATACCTTATCATTAGGTTGGTGAGTTAGATTGTGTGGGGCTTGTATGCCCATGTATATTTAATTGTTTATATGTTTTTGGGCTTGTGTTCCGATGATTATTGTTTTAAGGCCAATGAGCTTGTTGTTGTAAAATGTAATCTTCCACATGATAATAAACATACATCACAATTGCAGACCACAAAAGAACCCAAAGAAAAGAGTGTGGGGGTGAGAAATCGACAATAGGGAAAGGTGAGAAGGCATAACCCTGGATCCTAATCATGGTAAATGAAAAAAACCTTCATATAGTCATTTAATGAATGAATCCCATATTCATGAAAATATATTATATCTTAACTCCAAAGTTTTGGGAGTGAGTCTCTCATGTGCTACTGGGAAGAGAATTCACATGCATATATAAGTCATATTTTCCCATTAGTTTAAGGAAGGCCTTATACCATTCGACACGACTTCCTAGAGATCCAGGTAAAATATACTTAGTGTTGGTACTTTGTGGTTGGATTTGGAGACGAGTTATGAGCTCAAATGACGCTCAAACCACGATGACTGAGAAAATCATAAAACCCATGCCTTGACTTAGCTATTACCCTATGACTTGAGGCAATATTTAACTGTATGGAATCAAAAACATTTTTGGTAGTTATATTAGGGATTTGTTGACCCTTGTGTGTATTGTGGTAGAATGGAATTTAGAATTAGTAAGGGAATTATTTATCTCGAACCTTGTGATCTGAGTCAACCATTAACTTGTAACCTAATACAACCATTTAACTTAGTGACTGGAAATTTATTGTGAATCCATAGTGGAATTAGATAATCAATTCTTCTTGCTTTTATTGGGTGAGGTTGTAGCTTGGAGGGAGAATTAATTGGCCAAAAAATATCCTTGCTCATCTCGGGTGAGGCTTGAGTTTGGTAGGGAAATTGGTTGTGCTACCCAATTAATTATATGACAAAGCTCACCTTGATTCCATAGGAAAAGGTTGGAGCTTAAAGGGAGAATTGATCAAATTGGTATACTTGAGTGAGGCCTCATACCTAAATGGTATTGTGTGTCCAATTTGACTCGAGAATAAGCCTTTCCCTTGTGAATTTATGGCCTCAAATCGGGGGTGACTCGTTGTTGAGAGATAATGACAATGTGGTCTATGGTTGGGAGGAACATGGAAGGTTTGCAACCAATTGGTGGAAACATTCAAAAGTGAAGTTCTTCCACCTTGTATTTAAATGCTTGGTATTTATATAATGCATGTCTCCATAATTGGATGTTCTATGTGAGTAATTATGATCAATGTTATATATATCTTTAAGCAAGCATGTCGTTATGTATTTGTATGCTTATGCATGCCTATAAGGCTTCCCCGAGTATATTAATCAATATGTAATTATGAAATTTACATAGGAATTTATTAACACCAACTAGAAAAAGGATGCCTTAAATATGTTTCCTATGAGCAATGGGTTCTATTGATGAAGTAGACCCAAAATATTGAGTAAATGCTTGAGCCTTAGGGTGGAAATTTAATGTAAGGAGTCTTCACGAAACATCTAACCTTAAGATTTAAAGAGCCCACTAATAAACTTAAGAAATCTATTTAAATATGAGAAGGACTTGATTTGGTTGGTATAACCCTTTTAAACGAATGTGAATGCATATATTGTTCCAATTATGAAACTTACATTAAAACAATGAAAATTAATTTTTGTGGGCCTAAATCTTTGATGCCTTTTCAAGATAAGAAGGATTTGGGACTGCTTAGAGGAAATTGGGAAAATATACACCCATCAATGTCAAAATAAATTGACAAGGAGCAACTTTGCAAATACCTTTTGAATCGTGTAAGTTCTTAGAAATTCGAGGATGGGAGTTCTTATCCCTAGACCTTAGTCACATGGGCCAGCAAAGTCGAGATTGTAGGCTTCACTAGAAGATGGTATAGGGGAGGAGGTCTAAAACTCCGGATTTTCCTAAAACAAACACTTGAAAACTTCTTTGGATCTAGATATTGGAAGTCTTTAAACCAACACTAAGTCACATGGGTCAATAGGGCCAAGACGATATACTGAGTTGGAAGAGAGTTGAAAGGGTGGAGGTCCAAGAATCTAACTTTCCTAAAAATGACAAATATCTTTGTGAATTTGGATGTCATCCATTGACACAGATTTATGTGTCACCCAATAGAATCATGATTTTGATTATATCCAAATTATAGAGATTTATGTGTCACCCAATATAATCATGATTTCATTATATCCAAATTATGATAGTTTCCCTTTAGTCAATACTTCCCATCACGTAACATAATTCAAAGGGAATTAGTGACATTCTTATTTATATTGTAGCCTAGTGATTTGATTAAAAATATTGTCATTCAATGAAGGTGTGTTCATGAGTTAACTTTTATCAACCAAACAGGGGAAAAGGGACAAGGAACATTTCTCGTTTCTTCTCAATGGTCAGTTGACAAATTTGTGAGTTGTTCGGCCTAAAAAATGTCATCCACTTTCACCTTAATGTCCATCATTTAACCCTCATTTCGTAACTCTGTAACTACATAACCCTACATTAAGTAATCATTTTCATGATCATACAAGTTTAGCATTATATTTTCCAAATTCATTTATTTCAAGTATTTTAAGTGAATTTGTGATTAAATATTATAAAATGAACATCTTTTCATATATACATGAAAGTGGTATAAGTTTTGTGATATCGTAGGCCTACTTGGAGCTTCTAGAAGGGTCCTACTTGGCCTCCTAACTACAAATTCGAATTTCAAGTTCCAATTCATGAAGATTTGTGGAGTAATTATAGAAGATGAGGATCATTATCTATGCATATTCAAAGGAGAAGAATCATGGATGAGAGGATTTTGAGAGGATATGTATCTCATATTTTTAGGAGATTGGTTGTAACCACATGAGATAAATGTGGATTTAGGAGAGATTTGAGGGATCTTCATTTATTGATCAGTTATCCTCAGTTTTTGTATAAATAGGGGTGCATCCTTCAAAGGAACCCACCTATGTATCTATGTATGTATTATATTATTCCAATCAATAAAAATAGTTCAATCCAAGATTCTCCAGCATATTGTTACTTTGAAGATGTGATGGTCGTTTGGTGTGCTTGTTGAGGAATGGAGGGCCCCCATCAACCACAATTTTCATATCTTTGTACATTGGTAACATAGTATAGTTTTGTTATTTCATTTCTTTTCATGCAAGTGTGTTTTAACTTTCAACAAGTGTGTTTCCATTTCATGCAAGTGTTCTTTTACTTTCAACAAGTGTGTTTCCATTTCATGCAAGTGTGTTTTTACTTTCAGTAGGTGTGATTTACTTTCAAGCAAGTGTGGTTTCCTTTATGTAAGTATGATTTCAATTTATTTATATTTGATTTCAATTTGGTTTGGTTTTGATTGATTTAATTTGTTTTGTAATTAGTTTTAGATTGCATTAGATTAATCTAATTTAAAAGATAACCACCTAGTACATATAGTACAGGTATACCTCATCAATTTACGAAACCCCCGGGTTGACAAATTAAATGATAGGGATTTAACTAAACATTAAATCACCCAACATTTTGGCGCCGTTGCCGAGGAGGTATACATAGGTGTTTATTTTGAAGTTTAGAAAACTCATTATAGTTGTATTCATTTTTAGTTGCATGATTAAAAGCATGTTAAAATCATTTTGCATATTAAATTAAAAAAAATAAAAATACTTTTTTTTGTACTAATATGTGTGTGCAATAGGAATTATCAACCAGTTGGAGCAATTCATAGGCGATTAAGAATGTTCTTCTTTCTTTACTTCCTAACCACATTATCTAAGCAACTAATATTTCATGCTTTAATTATTTTTAATGTACATTTTTCTAACCTTAGCATGAATGTATTTTTGATCCTGTTACGCACATGGTTACATTGGAAATATGCATACACTTGATCAAATCTTCTATTTCTAGTAGAGTAGAATAGGTGGTCTTTAAGTTTTGTTTTATTTTGTTTTTGTTTTTTTTGTTTTTTTGTTTTTGTTTGTTTTTGTTGGTTTGTTTTTGTTTGTTTGTTTGTTTTTTTTTTTTTTTAGATTTCATTTTGTTTTCAGTTTTATTTTATTGGTGGTGCAGTAAGAGCCACCCATCTCATTAATAATTTGAAGGAGGTTGAAGAAAGAGAAGGAAAAGAGGATAACAAATAAAGTTTTGAGAGCCACGATATGAATTTAGAGATCAAATCCTTATGTTTTGTCTTTTAAATTTAGCATTCAAATTGAATAAATAGCTTCAATATTGTTGAGTATGCTCTCTTCTTGCGCTCTCTGCGATTTGGAAGATCAGAAAAGAAAATTGAACAAAGTTAGTTTTAAAATTTTGCAATAAAGAATGGAAAAGAAATCTCAATTCATAATCAAAAGTATAATTGCAGACCTTTAGAAAGCGCAAACAACCAAACCGATGCATCCAATGGATCCAACTCTACCTAAAACCCCTGCTTTGACTCTTTTTTCACCTCATTTGGTTAAAAATTGAGAAAGATATGATTGTTTTAAGTTTCTACCCAATTCTGTTGTTAATGAGCCTACAAATCAACCCAAATCTGACTGGTGTGCAAATCTGGCCTTTCCGATCGGCGGGAAAATTTGTAGTTCTGTTAAAAATGTCCCAAATCCTCCGCACCCATGGTAACATGAAGAGCCATACGTCTAGGGGCTAGGGAATAGCCCCGACCCCTCCCCAAAAATAGCACATTAACATTTAAAACAAGTTTTTGAGGGTTAATTTAACAAGAAATGATGCAGTGCAATTGGTAAAGGCACTTGGTTGATGGAATGAGGTTGCAAGTTTAAGTCTCATGGAGGCAATTTGACCATCACATAAAAATTTTAGACTGCCACGAGGATGCCATGTGGCAACCAATGGTTGGCCCACGTGGCAATTCCTTGTTGGCCCACCACAACAACCCTTAGCAAATAAACACTTGCCAACCAATGGTTGGTCCATGCGGCACTCCCTCATTGGCCCACCACAACAACCCTTAGCCAATAAACACTTTCCAACCAATGGTTAGTCCACATGGCACTTCCTCGTTGGCCCACCACAACAGCCCTTAGCCAATAAACACTTTCCACTTGTCAACCAACCAGCCGATGCCAAGTGTCAACCACTCACTTGTCCATGTCACTGCCCAGTCACACCCTGCCACATCATCACCTATCCACATCACTGCCCAGTCACCACCCTGCCACATCATCACATGTCCACATCATTGCCTAATTACCACCCTCCCACATCATCACTTGTCCACGTCACTTCCTAGTCACCACACTGCCATGTCATCACTCTCTGGTGCTGCCACGTGGCACCCCTCATCATTTTTTCCATTTTTCATAAAAACTTAAAATAGCCATAACTTTCTCATAAAATGTCGGATTTCAGTGAAATAAAGTGTGTTGGATTTAGAACAACAAGATATATGCTTTGGAATTGGTTTCAAGCTGATATAATAATTTTGAATTTTGACCATTTTTTTGATCCATGGGATCATGGACAAGGGTGGAGCACTATAGAAAAAGGAAAAACGCAGTTATAGGTTTAGACCTGCATAAAAACATTGAAAATATTAAAAATCTAAATGCAATAATTAAAAAACCCACAATCTGAGTCTAATTACAGGTTGTAAAAGTGGCAAGGCAGTGCAACGATCTATGTTTTGGTAGCTGCCAAATCGACACAATTCAATAGCTATGAAAAATTGGTTTATGATCTATTATCGAAACATTAAGTGTATGAAGAAGAGGTCTCAAGCTCAAAATTGGAAAGAAACATGTAAAAATGCATTTAATTTTCTTGAATTTTTTCATTGAATTTGTTTTATTAGTACTATTTCTAAGTTTTTGTGTGTGTGTATATATTAGATGAAGAGAGACTAATCACCTCTCTCTCTCCATATACTTACATTCTATTGTAAAAAAAAAGTGCCAAGTTTTTTCAAGTTGCAGGACACGACGAAAGAAGATCACTATATGCACGATAAGACCAAGTTTCAGAAGAGCATGATCATTTCATACCAAATCAGATCCATTACACCATTGCTACTAAACAAAATACCAATTTTACCAATGCTACTCATTTTAAGCCTGCAGTCGATCCATAATTAACCATCTCCCTACTACCAAAAACTCATTTCCTTCACAATTGTCATACTTCCCTGCCTCATTTTCATTCACTGTTAAACTGTAAATAAAAGTCATTCAACTCCCTTACAATGCTGAATCACCCCATTTTCCTCTTCATTCATGTCAAATAAACCTTGCTCCAATGCAAATTTTCCATCCATAGTCCTTCAAATTATTATTGTACACTCACATTAGATGATGGAGGATTCATTAAGGCCTTCCTTCTAATAAGTTTTGACCCATCGACTCCGACACATCATCTAGGATCAAAACTAGAGATGTTTCAAGTACCTTGAGGCTTGCATACCTTAATGGCAAGCTCTCTCGCCAATAAACAATGGGAATACATCAATGTCCCCTGTTCGTTAGATCTTCTAGGTGACTCGACTTCGACACGTCTATTCGTACCTAGTAAGATGTACTTAGGCATCTTGACTCTCATTGACATCAATGGTGAGTAGTCTCGTGTTGACTAATGGCATTCATTAATGGCCAGTAATCCAAAAAATTCTTTTCTATGTTTGACATCGACACATCTATTCACATAGATAAGAATTATGCCATCAAGCAGGAAATAATGAAGACTACGTGATTTTAGCAGTTTGAAGCAGAACTCAATTCAACATCCATAACAATAAAGATTCCAATCTCATCCTCAATTCATACAACCAAGGGAAAGAAGAAGCAGATCAGATCATTTTACTTCATACTCCATGATCCAGCAACAACAACCACACTCTTCTATATACATAACTTGTCCACTTTTCAGGGAAGTGAAGATATGTAGTGTTCTAATTTTTAATCATGTAATTCCTTAAATGCTAATATTGTGATTTTGGAAACTCCCTCACCACATCCATATTCATTCATATTCCCTTTCTCATTTGCAAGAAAATTGAAAACACCTTTAGTTGGGGGGAAGGGATATTTATATTTCATGTCACATGTCGCATGTCACATTTCATTTCATCCTAACCAACATATTTTCCCAATCAACTATTATTCCATTTTGATTCCAAAATTTTATATGTTTTACGATGATCAATTGATGAGCACATTAAATGGCTGAGAACAACTATGGGAATTCTAAATGTCTTCAAAGTAGTTTGATGCAACAAAATAAAATAGGTATTATTACACAAGAACCAATACTCAAATTTGTTTGTTGTCATACAAGAACCAACCATAAAAAATATGTTGCAATCAAATGATTTAAAAGTATCCTTTGCAAAGAAAAACAATAAAGTTATCAAATGATATGATAATGAAAAGTTAAAAGAGAATCAATACAGAGCCAAAGCTCATATAGAAGCAAAACATTTGAAGAAGATCAACTTATGATTAAGTGCACTGATGCAATAGTTGCTTGAGGACATGCACCAATTTCAGTTGGGGTTTATGTTGGGCCTAAAAAATGTCATCCACTTTCACCTTATTGTCCATCATTCCTCATTCCGTAACTCTGTAACTACATAACCCTACATTAAGTAACCATTTTCATGATCATATGAGTTTACCATTATATTTTCCAAAGTAATTAATTTTAAGTATTTTAAGTGAATTTGTCATTAAATATTATAAAGTTAACATGTTTTCATATATAAATGAAAGTGGTATAAGTTTTGTGATATTGTAGGCCTACTTGGAGCTTCTAGAAGGATTCTACTTGGTCTCTTAGCTACAAATTCGAATTTCAAGTTCCAATTGATGAATATTTGTGGAGTAATTATAGAAGATGATGATCATTATATATGCATATTCAAAGGAGAAGAATTGTGGATGAGAGGATATGTATCTCACATTTTTAGGAGATTGGTTGTAACCACATGAGATAAATGTGGATTTAGGAGAGATTTGAGGGATCTGCATATATTGATCAGTCATCCACAATTTTTGTATAAATAGGGGTGCATCCTTCAAAGGAACCCATCTATCTATCTATCTATCTATTATATTCTTCCAATCAATAAAATAGTTCAATCCAAGATTCTCCAACATATTGTTACTTTGAAGATGTGATGGTAGTTTGGTGCGCTTGCTAAGGAATGGAGGGCTCCCATCAACCACAATTTGCTCATCTATGTACATTGGTAACATAGTATAGTTTTGTTATTTCATTTCTTTTCATGCAAGTGTGTTTTTAATTTCAGCAAGTGTGTTTCCATTTCATGCAAGTGTTCTTTACTTTCAGCATGTTGAAAATAATACTGAGAGGGGGGGTGAATCAGTGTTATCAAGTCAAATATTCCTTTTTCAAATCCAAATGATATACGCTACTTTAGTTAATTAAACCCGTAACTATGTAGAAGGAAACCCGCGTATACTATGCAAACTTATAATTTACTTTATCTTTCAGATGTTGATTGTTAATCTGTGTATCAAATAACCAATAACCAGAAACAATAAAATAGAGCATAAGACGATCTCACACAAGAACACAAGATATAAGGTGGAAACCCAATGTGGGTGAAAACCACCTGCTGCAATTCGTCTCTATCTTCTCTTTAATTAGAAACTTCTTTTTACAATTGTACTGGTGCAGTCCTTTACCAGTACACAGGCTGCAACCTGCAGAGAGCTACAACCTCTCTCGTTTTCCAGCTTCTCCTGGAAGGGAGCTACAACCCCCTTAGCTCTTGCACTAGCCAAGATACTAGTATGTAGGTGCTGGCCTACAGAAAGCTACAACCTTCTCTTTCTTCCAGGGAACACGTTTCATAAATTTTCAGACTGGATCCATGAACATCAATCAATCATCAAGAATTCCTGCATCAAACAATCTCCTTTTCACCAATTAGCACTGAATCAAGTAGACACTTCTCTGACAGCTGTATCCAAATCACAGTAACTATAACCACACACCAAATCTAAACCTAGAACAAAAAATTACTATCATTCAAGCTTAAAGATTAAGACCCATCAGTAGAACTTATCCTTCTCCTTGTGCTTAGGTTCCTTCTTTATTCAGATCCAGATCTGAACCATAACCCAATCACAGTATTCCAGATCTAACACTTTATCAGATATTCAATAACAATTCAGATGATGCTTTGCCAAATGATCTCCTTCCCCTTTTATAGCCTTAGGCCTTTCACAACACCACGGTCCAAAACCATAAGTACACAATACCATGAATCCAGTACTTGGGATCAACACTTTTGGATGCAATACCATGGACCAAAACCATAGGATCAAAAAATTGTCGGACCAATACCATGAACCAACCATGAAAGTGCGTGAACTTTTCTCCACATGAAATAAACT
>APFE031306745.1:8007-41082 GCA_000404065.3 Pinus taeda
GCAAAATCACATAGAGAATCATTTGTCAAATGATTCTCTATGTGATTTTGCCGAAATTATTCTCACAATCATGTGATTTACGCTAAAAAATATTTCGTAAAGAAGAAATGTTGTATGGCGTACCTTCTTGTGACTAGTACGAGATCTTTTGGTGTGAGTTTTCAAAGAATTTAGAAAATTAGCTGATTCAATATCACCTTAAATCAAGGGTTCCAATCTAGCCGAGGTTGTGCGAGAATTTGACAACAATAGATTTTGCTGATATTTGTTGATTGGATATAGAACTTACAAGATCCATTGACTTTTGGGTTCATGCGACACTTGAAGGATATATTATTGAATTTGCAGCTGAAAAGCATCAACCATTTTCTCGTGGAGAGGCTATATTCAAATTTGAAATACGAGGATAGACGCTAAAGGAAATCCCACTTTGGATTAAGTTATTATTAGTCGAAGACAACCTATTGGAGTTTCCACCAAATCAAATGGCACTTAAGTTGCTTATACTGAGGGAATGGATTATGGGAAAGGAAGGTCATGTCACTACAAGAGGATGAAGGAATTCCTATAATGAATCAAGAAGAGCTGCGAAATGCAAGGGACTTTAGGGAGTTGCGGAGGGCGAGAATCAATGAAGAGTGGTGCGAGAAGAAGAAGATGAGGGAACTTAGAGCTAAATGAAAGGAACTACATCACACATGCGACGTTGTGAGGAGTTCGACAGAGCACAAGAAGGAAATGGAGACTCCAGAGCTAAGGAAAGCAAGCGAGGGAGAGAGTTCTTTTTCTAGCACGATGGCAGTGGCCAGGGGGAGTAGAAGCGGAAGTGGAGTGAAGGGATTAGGAGTGGTTACCCTGATGCATGAGGATGTAGAAGGGTTACAGACACCTAAGCCAAATGTCTGACTAACCAGGACACCAGATGATGATACACTAGTATATGATGATTTACATTTTTTGATGATGCGACTTTTCATTGAAGACGACTGAATACCAGAATAGAGAACCCTGAAACATAGCAACATGACTATTCCTCCTTCCCCTGACCTTCCCCTGGTGCTATATCAAAGTCCGAATTTTCTCTTTTCAAAGGTGTGCAAGTTTATTAAAGTTTAGTCATTGCTTCAAGGCAAAAGTAGTTCTAGTGGTGCTAGTCAATCAAGTTCAGTTAGTTATTCTCAACTAGGTTCACGAGGATTTCTACTTGTTTCTACAACGCAACCAACCATGGATGGAGTCATAACTGGGTCACTTACAAGATACCTCGCATTTGTAGGAAAGGGGGGAGAAGATGTTGAGTAGCATTGGTATTTATGTGAAGTTGTTTGGAGAGCTCGTCAGACCCATGAGGCTACCACACTCATTGCGTTTTAGACCACATTGTGGGATAGAGTTTCGAGGTGGTTCATAAAATGGATTGATGTTAACCCCAATGCTAGTATTGACTTGGTTATGCAAGAATTTATTCAGGAGTTTAAGTTATCACAATAAAATCAACAAGGATTGGAAAAGCTACTGGACATTCACCAAAGGGAGGGTGAATCAACTTCGTTATCCATGAAATGATTCAAGGATGCTATTTGATCCGTTAATGAAAAAGGTATTATAGAATTTATGTGAAGCTGCTTATGTTACTTAGTGCAATGGATCAAAAAGGCTGCAAATAACATAAGCACATAAGCAATTAAAGATGCATTCAATCGCATCAACACATCAAAATTTAATAAAGGAGTTCGCCAGACTTCCTAGCTACTTCTCCTGGTCCTTTAGCTTCCAGTGCCGACCACTTTATTTTGTCTTCAAAATGCTTTTATAGGTATGAGCTCAAAAACAGTAGCTCAAATGAGAAAATGGACCTCACCATTGTGTTTAGCTTGAAATTTTGAGTCAAACGAGTATAAACTTGCCCATATTTGGCCACTGTGACCTCCAAACCCCCTGGAATGAGCAAAACCACCTATGCCTTCTGCAAAACCGCTTCTGTCTACACCAAAATGCCTCTGCCTGCACAAAACCACCTCAGCCTGTGTGCTGGTGGTTTGACTGTTCGGCACCTGCATAAATTTTAAATAAAATTATGGGTGCTTGGTTTACCAAGCCCCACCCTTGGCATAATGGTTATCAGATGCGTGTGAAGGCGTTTGCATATATATGATTTTGGTGGGTTGGAGGTTCGAAACCCTCGCCCAACCTCTCGTTGTTGGTTGTGGTCATACAACGTATATAATATATATTCGCGGTGACATTTGATAAGGTTTCAGACTATATGATATGAATACATCCAAAGGTTCGACGGTCGTGGGGTTGGCCCTGACCGTCCGACCTTTTTCTGGCCACTAATCCGATACACCATAAATACAACACAATCCCAAATCTTAACAAGACCTGCGATAGCTCATCTGGTGAGCTAGTTTCGATGATGACTTAGCCATTCCTAGAGTTCAGGGGTTCTATCCTCCCAGATCCTCAAAATTTTGGAAATAAGGCCACATTGGGCAAAATTTGGGCTGCCACATGTCAACACCAAATTGGCCCATATCAACCAATCACACCTCAACATGTCACCTCCTCTGCTGACATCATCCAGGACAAATGATGTATTCCCGGGATGACATGTGTCCTGCTGACATTAGCTGTTGACCGTTGACTGTTCACTATTGACCTTTGACTTTTTGACTTTTTGCTCGAATTTTCCAAAAACTTTGACTGGCTTTAACTTCTTCATCTGGACTCGGATTTACGCGTCGTTTGCATCGTTGGAATCATATCGATGAGCACTTCGAATTGATCCTACTTTCATCTACATTTGAAGACTTTGGTATGGAGGCAAAACTAGATCCATTTTAGATCACTCCTCGCCACTAGAAGCTTTTGGACCACCAAAAGTTGGTTTTAGCTGTCAAGTAAGTGAGGATAAATTTCATTCACTTTTCCAATCTCAATCCATCATGATTTACTTGGATTTGCATCTTTGAGTCCCATTCGAAATACTCAACATTTCCCCGTTGCGAAGTCCTTATCCTCCTGTCAAGAACTGTATGCTCGTGTAGCTCATTGAGATACTCGAGCAAAAGATCTTCAATGGAAGGTAGCTGACCTTGCTATTTAGGATCTTCAATCAATGAAGGCTCATACAATCGCAAGTTTTCAACATTTATGATGGAATAGATCTGCATATAAGCTGGTAGATCTAGGCATAAAGCATTTTCACCAATTTTGTCAAGTATTTTGAAAGGACCATATCTAATTAGTTTCAACTTCTTACCTTCCCCTTGTAGTCTTTCTTTGCTAATGTACAACCAGAATTGATCACCAACTTGAAAACTATGCTCAACTCGATGCTTGTCATGTTGTGCCTTATACTTTGCTTGGCTTCTTTCCAGCTGTTCCTATACTGCCTGGTGAATTTCCTGGATTTTCTCAGTGAAATTGGTTGCTTTGTCCACATCATTGTGTCCACCAACTTCTATGTCTTTACCAAAGACAAAATCCAAGGGATACTTTGGTATAAAACCAAAACAAGTCTCAAAAGGAGATCTCTGAGTAGAAGAATGTGTTGCATGGTTGTAAGCATGTTGCACATAACACAAATGCTCATCCTAAAATTTTGGATGCTTGCTACAATATCCTCGAAGCAACTGTATCATTGTCCTGTTGACCACTTCTATCTGACCATCTATTTGTGGATGAAATGCCGCGCTCTTCTTTAACTTTGTGTCCATTAAATCCCATAGACTTGACCAAAATTTCCTGACAAATCAAGAATCTAGATCGGATACAATAGAAGTGGGTAACCCAAAATGAACCCATACATTTTGAAAGAACAACTTTACAGTTTATTTAGATGTGATCTATATATTACATGGTGTCAAAATACACCTTACTGAATCTATCCACAACTACATACAAATAATCATGACCCTTTCTAGACTTTGGCAATTCCCCAACAAAATCCATGGAAACACTTTCCCAAGGATGAGAAGGAATTGGAAGTGGAGTATACAAGCCTAATTTTCTATTACTTGGCTTGCTTGTAGCACACATATTACATCCTTTAATATATCTAGAAACTGTCTCATTCATTCGTGGCCAACAACAGAATCTTTGTAATTGTGCAATTGTTTTACTTACACCAAAATGACCTGATATGAGAGAAGTATGTGATTCTCGAATTATATTAACTCTTTTAGTTTGTGGAATGCATAACTTTCCCAAATGATATAAGAGTTTGTCCTTTATGAAATAATCAAATTCTTCTATCTGCTTGCCATGACTTAAAGTTGCATATACATCCTTAAAATCTTTGTCTTGAGCATATTGTTCAATGTAACTTTCATGATTTACTAAATTGTTCTTAAGTATTGTGGATCCATTTATAATTGGTTTTGATAACATGTCTGCAACCTTATTATGTATTCCCTTCTTATATCTGATAACAAGATGGAATTGTTGTAGAAAACCCATCCACCAATAGTGTCTTGATTGTTGCAATTTAGTTTGTGAGTGTAAATATTGTAGTGCTTGATGATCTGTGTGTATGATTGTTTCTTTACCCATCATGTAATATTTCCACTTTTTAACACTCTAAACTAATGCATATAATTCCTTATCATATGTAGGATAGTGAACTACTGCTGATGTGAATGTCTTAGAATGAAAACATATAGGCTTTCTGTGTTGCATCAACACTGCCCCCATGGCACATTCACTTGCATCTATCTCGATCTCAAATGGATGTTGAAGATCTGGCAGTGCTAGTACTGGCGCTGTACTAATCCTTTCTTTCAATGTGTCGAAGGATTTCTGTTGTTTTCCTCCCCACTGAAACACCTGTTTCACACTTGTCAAATCATGTAAAGGAGTTGCAATCAAAGAAAAGTTAGCAATAGACTTTCTCCAATATTGTGGTGCCCTAAGAAACTTCTAACTTCTATAGCAGTATTGGGCTTAGGCCAATTTACAATGACTTCGACCTTAGAGGGATCTATCTTCAATTCACCACCCCCTACAATATAACCCAAATAATTCAATGATGTTATGCCAAATTCACATTTTGATAGTTTTACATAGATATTTTCTCTTTTCAAAACATCTAAAATTTGCTTTACATGCTTTACATGTCATCCCATGTTCTACTAAAAACAAGAATATCATCTAAATATATTATTACAAAATCATCAATGAATGGTCTACATACATCATTCATGACTCGCATGAATGTAGCTGGAGCGTTAGTTAAGCCAAAAGGCATAACCATCCATTCATAGAATCCTTGCTTTGTTTTGAAAGCAGTCTTCCATACATCATGTTCTGCAACTCTGATCTGATGGTAGCCACTTCACAAGTCCAATTTAGAGAAGTAAACTGCATCTTTTAATTGATCTAACAAATCATAAATATGAGGAAGAGGACAATGATCCTTTATTGTGATTTTATTTAATTCTCTAAAATCAATGCACATTCTCCATGAACTGTCTTTCTTTCGCACTAACACAATAAGTGATCCGCACGGTGATGTGCATGGTTGAATAAACCCTTGATCGAGCAACTCTTGTACCTGCTTCTTTATCTTTGAATTCTCTAGAGCTGATAACCTATACATTCCAATGTTAGGTAGTGGAGCATCTTGCTGCAAATAAATCTCATGTTCTATCTCTCACTTGGGTGGAAGCCCTTTAGGCTCTTGAAATAGAATATCATAATTAGAAACAACTTCAACTAGATTTGCTTTCTGTTTAGGATTACAACCTTGGAAAGCATCGGATTTATCAATATCCTTTGCTTTTAAAATCATAAGTAAAAATTGTTTACTTGAATTTACAATTCTTTTCATCTGTCCTGAATTTATGAGAGAGAAGTTATCTTTGAGTTTATGAGCCCTTACAATATATTCAATTCCATCCTTAGTGAGTTGATATTTATTTTCAGTTTGATAGAAGATATCATTTCTATCGTACAAGTATGGACTTCCTAATACAATTCCACATATGTCTAATGGGACTATGTCTAACTCAACCTCATCTACAAACTTTGACCCAATAGCAAAACGAAGTTTACATTGTTTCGTTACTTGTAGCTTAGTTTTATCACACACCCACCCTAATGGATATGGCTTTTTATGAGTTTTTGTTTCTAGACCCAAATTATTTACAATTGCTTCATAAATCAAATTAACTTGTGATCCACTATCAAATAAAGTATCAATTTTAGTATGCTTGGAAACGACTCTAATGTGAAATATCTCATTTCTTTTCCTCTCATCATTATCATTATCAACAGAATGTGAAGAAGTACTTGTAGATGCTTTAGAATATTTACCTTTTATACTTATAGTTGTAGCTGTTGTCTCGTCACCTAAATATGATCCTAGGTCCTTTTGAATAGCAGCAACATTCTTCCGCTCTTTACTCCCAAACTTCTTAGGCTTCAATTCTGGATGCAATGACCAACAGTGTGCCTCATCGTGGCCTTGCTTCTTACAATGAGTGCATGAAGGTTTATCTTTCTTCACAGTGTTTGTTTTCTTCTCCTTCCATTTAAGTTTCTTCTTGTCTTTATTCTTGCTTTCAATAGGTTTGGATGATTTCCCAACATCATGGGTTACATTTTTGCCTGTAGATTCTTGATGAGTTGCTTGGACCGATACATCATCTAAGCTAGTTGGATTAAACCCAAGTTGGGTTTCATCCGCCATCCTTCTTTGTGAAAAGACCCTTGCAATCTCTGGATTTGCCTCAACAAGTTCACCTTCACCTCGTCCAAGCCTTAACCTAGTAAGCATTCAAATCTTCACACAATCTTTTCAAACCTTAAAAACCTTGCTGCTCTGATACCACTTGATCTGTTAATGAAAAAGGTATTATAGACTTTATGTGAAGTTTCTTATGTTACTTAGTGCAATGGATAAAAAAGGTTGCAAATAATATAAACACATAAGCAATTAAAGACACATTCAATCACATCAACACAACAAAATTTAATAAAGGACTTCACTAGACTTCCTGGCTATGTCTCCTGGGCCTTTAGCTTCTAGTGTTGACCACTTTATTTTGTCTTCAAAATGCCTTTGTAGGTATGAGCTCAAAAACAATAGTTCAAATCAGAAAATGGACCTCACCATTGCGTTCAGCTCGAAATTTCGAGTCAAATGAGTATAAACTTGCCCATATTTGGCCAATGTGACCTCCAGACCCCCTGGAATGAGTAAAACCACCTCTGCCTTATGCAAAACCACTTTTTTCTGCACAAAACCGGCTCTTCCTGCACAAAACTGCCTCGGTCTATGTGCTGGTGGTTTGGCTATTTGGCACCTGCATAAATTTTAAATAAAATTATGGGCACTTGGTTTACCAGGCCCCGCCCTTGGAATAATGGTTATCGGATGCGTGTGAAGGTGTTTACATATATATGATTTTGGTGGTTCGGAGGTTCGAAACCCCCGCCCAACCTCCCACCGTTGGTTATGGTCATATAACGTATATAATATATATTCGTGGTGACATTTGATAAGGTTTCAGACTATATGATATGAATACATCCAAAGGTCCAGCGGTCATGGGGTTGACCCCAACCATCTGACCTTTTTCCGGCCACTAACTCGATACACCATAAATACAAAAAAATCCCAAATCTTAACAAGACCTGTGGTAGCTCATCCAGTGACCTAGTTCCAGTGAAGATTTGACCATTCTAGGAGGTCAAGGGTTCGATCCTCCCTGATCCCCAAAATTTTGGAAATAAGGCCACATTGGGAAAAATCCAGGCTACCACGTGTTAGCACTGGATATGCCCATATCAATCGATCACACTGTGACACATCACCTCCTCTGCTGACATCATCCTAGACAAATGGTGTATTCCGGGGATGACACATGTCCTTCTGACATCATCTTGTTGATTGTTGGCTGTTGACCTTTGACTTTTTTACTTTTTTCCCTAATTTTCCAAAAACTTTGACTGGCTTTAACTTCTTCACCTGGACTCAGATTTATGCGCCATTCGCACCAGTGGAATTGTATCGATGAGCACTTTGACTTGATCCTACTTTCATCTGCATTGGAAGACTTTGATATAGAGGCAAAACTGGATCCATTTTGGATCACTATTAGTAAATTATCTTACCCTATTGACCCCCATCACTAAAGAGACTTTTTTATCAAGGCTATGTTACCAATGTCATGGATTCTGTTATCTCAGCAGAATGTTAGCACGATGCAAGATGCCATGGAGAAAGAAATGCAAATAGAGGCTATGGATGGTTATCCACAATATCATAGAGTTGGGGGGCCTTTGACAGATCCTACTATTATGGGTCTCCAAAATGAAATTTCTACTTTGACAAAAAGGTTAAAATATTTAGCACTTGCATGTCCGATGAGACCTCATATTTGGTGTATCCACTGTCAGGTCGAAGCACACCATGCTACAGAATGCCCGCGATTGAGAGGGTCAGGATCGTGCAATATGCCTATGGGACCGTTGTCACCGCAGCCTTTGGTAGTTGCACAAATCTCATCTTCACTTCCATATCAAGGTCATAATCAATTCCAGTCATTTCCCAGTCCTCTAGGTATGTTTGCAAATGATTACTGTGAAATATGTAGAAGCTTTGGGCATCAGCCTCGTTTGTGCCCTATTTTATAGAAGTATTCAAATGTTCCAAATAACTTGTTTTTCAAATTCTATGGATCCCCTAATCATCATACAAATCAATGTCAATCCTTGGATGCCCTAACAGACCATCTTGACCATTATTCTTTCCATGTTAGGGAGACTCCTTGAGGGCGAGGAGGAGGATCTATGAGGGGAGGAAGGATAGGTGGAAGAGGTATGATTAGATGCTACAATTGTGATCAAGAATGCCATTGGGCGAGAGAATGTTTGCTGCCGTGGAGACCATGGTGTTCATACTATCAAGTAAATACACATGCAACTGAAGACTGCCCTGAACTGATTGCTAGATGGGAAGAGAAAAATCGAGCGAAGGGAGCTAATATAGTCTACACAAAGTCCCGAGATCTTAGTCATCAATGTTGTTATGAGACAAGGAAAGAGGACATGAACTGATATTGCAGCACCCGATCAACCAAGTATTATAAATCTTGCATCTCCAAAGAAATCATATGAACCAAACCAACAAAAGGAGTATTATAGGGATGCAACTGAACTCTTCCGTTAGTTAATGTCCTCACAGGGACCTTGAAGTGAATTGCAGGAGCAAGTAAAGGGACGTCAGGAGAAGCAATTCGCAGAATCTTCCCAACCTATAATGGACTAGTTTAAGTTATTCTGACATATTATGAATGATGAGCAACTCACTGGCCAGTTGTAGAAGAGATTGAATACCATTGTTAAGGACGATGTGTTCTCTAAGGAACCAGTATCTGCAAACCTACATGAGAGGCATTGCAGACGGGTGCATAGGAATAAGAAGAGGACTGGGAGGGAGTTTCGGCTAGACGCTCACATTGTAGGGTTTCAAATCAAGGAATCCGTGCTGGATTTGGAATCAGATGCTAATATTTTTCCAAGAAAGACTTGGGAAGTTCTTGGAAAACCCAAAGTTGGTCTATTCCCCTATTCAGTTATGGATGGAAAACTAGTAGTGCATTCTCCCCATTGGTAGACTGGAAGACATTGAGGTTGATATAGCTGGTGTTAAAACTTATGCAGCTTTTGAGGTTACTAATATTATTGGGGATAAAGACCCATATCCGACTTTGTTGTGTATTGACTGGGACTTCGAGAATTATGCAGTGATTGATTTAAAACAAGAGACAATGAATTTTGAATTAGATGGTATACATGTTATACATCCTCTTGATCCATATCAAGGTTTGAGGTTTACCAAACGTGTGGATGATGTTGAATCCTCTAGTTTAATGGACCAATTGTATGGATTGACTGCTGGAAAGTGAGAATATTACATTAACCCCACAACAACTGGCTCTATTAGTTGGATGCATGAGACAAATGACTACTTTATTTTGTAGCAGACAGAGCTGAGACAGAAAAATCTGAACTTAGTCAAAGAAGAAATGTTGCATGCCAAACCTGCTTGTGACTTGTACAAGATATTTTGGTGTAAGTTTTTGGATAATTTAGAAAATTGGCTGACTTGATATCACCATAAATCAAGGGTTCTAGTCTAACCGAGGTTGCACAGGAATTGGACAACAACAAATCTTGTTGATCTTCATCTATTGCATACATAACTGATAAGAGTCGCTGACTTTTGGGTTAGCGCGACACTTGAATGATATATTATTTAGTTTGCAACTGAAAAGCATCAACCATTTTTCATTGTAGAGGCTATATTCAAATTTGGAATATGAGGGCAGTAGCTGAAGGAAATCACACTTTGGATTAAGTTACTATTAGTCGAAGATAGCCTGTTGGAGTTTCAACCAAACAAATGGCAGCTTAAGTTGCTTGTACTAGGGGAATGGATTAGGGGAAAGGAAGGTCATGTCACTGTGGGAGGATGAATGAATTCCTATAATGAATCAAGAAGAGTTGTGAAAGGCAAGGGACTTTAGGGTGTTGCACAAGGCTAGAATCGATGAAGAGTGGCACGAGAAGAAGAAGTTATAGGAACTTAGAGCTAGATGAAGGGAACTACATCGCATAGGTGATGCTATGAGAATTTCTGTAGAGAGTAAGAGGGAAACGGAGACTCCATAGCTAAGGAAAGTGAGTGAGGAAGAGATTTATTTTTCTGGGACGATGGGAGTGACTAGTGGGAGTAGAAGCGGAAGTGGAGTGAAGGGATTATGAGTGGTTACCCTGATTATTGAGGATGTAGAAGGGTTTCAGACAACTAAGTCAGATGTCCGACTGACCAGGACACTAGATGATGATACGTCAGTAGATGATGAATTAGATTTTGTGATGAGGTAGTTTTTCTTTGAAGATGAGTCAACACCAGAACACAGAACCCTGCTACATATCAGCACAACTATTCCTCATCCCCCTCACCTACCCTTGGTGCTATATCAATGTTTGTATTTTCTCTTTTGAAGGTACACAAGTTTATTAAAGTTTAGTCATCACTTCAAGGTAAAAGTAGTTCTAGTGGTTTTATTCAATCAAGTTCAGTTAGTTATTCTCAATCGAGTTCACGAGGGTTCATACTTGTTTCTACAACGCAACCAGCCATGGATGGAGTCACAAATGGATCACTTACAAGATACCTCGAGTTTGCAAGAAAGGTTGGAGAATATGTTGAGCAAAATTGGTATTTGTGTGAAGCTATTTGGAGAGCTTGTCAGACCCCTGATGCTACCAAGGTCATTGAATTTTAGACCACATTGTGGGATAGAGTTTTGAGGTGGTTCATAAAATGGATTGATGCTAACCCCAATGCTGGTATTGACCTAGTTAAGCATGAATTTATTCAAGATTTTAAGTTATCGAAATCAAATCAACAAGGATTGGCAGAATTGTTGGACATTCACCAAAGGGAGGGGGAATCAGCTTGGCTATGCATGAAAAGGTTCAAGGATATGATTAGTAAATTATCTTACCCTATTGACCCCCCATCACCAAAGATATTGTTTTATCAAGGCTTTGTTACCAATGTCATGGATTTTGTTATCTCAGTAGAAGTTTAGCATGATGCAAGATTCCTTGGAGCAAGCAATGCAAATAGAGGTTATGGCTAGATATCCACAAGATCATAGAGTTGGGGGGCCTTTAAAAAATCCTATTATTATGGGCCTCCAAAATCAAATTACTACTTTGACAGAAAGGCTAAAATATTTAGCACCTACACGTCTGATGAGACCTCATGTTTGGTGTACCCACTGTCAAGTCGAAGGACACCATGCTACAAAATGGTCGTGACTAAGAGGGTCAGGATCATGCAGTACGCCTATGGGAGCCCTGTCACCGCAGCCTCTGGGAGTTGCACAAATCTCATTTGTACTTCCCTATCAGGGTCATAATAAGCTCCATTCATTTCCCAGTCCACTAGGTATATCTGCAAATGATTACTATGAAATATGTCGAAGCTTTGGGCATTAGCCTCATCTATGCCCTATTTTATAGAAGTATTCAAATGTTCCAAATAATTTTTTTTGAAAATTTTATGGATCCCTATCATCATATAGATCAATGTGGGTCCTTGGATTCCCTAGCAAATAGTCTTGACCATTTTTCTTTTTGTGTTAATGAGACTCCCTGAGGGTGAGGAGGAGGAGCTCCGAGGGGAGGAAGGATAGGTGGAAGAGGTTTGATTAGATGCTATAATTGTGATCAAGAAGGCCATTGGGTGAGAGAATGTTCACTGCCATGGAGGTCATGGTGTTCATATTATCTAGTAAATATGCATTCAACTGAAGACTGACTTGAACTTATTGCTAGATGGGAAGAGCGAAACCAAGTGAAGGGAGCTAATCTATTCTACACAAAGCCTCAAGATCCTAGTCCTTCAACTTAACCTAATGTCAATGTTGTTACGAGAGGAGGAAAGAGGAAAAGGATCGATATTGAAGCCCCTGATCAACCAACTATTATAAATCCTGCATCTCCAAAGAAATCATATGATCCAAACCAGCAAAAGGAATATTATAGGGATGCAACTAAACTCTTCCATCAGTTAATGTCCTCATAGGAACCTCGCAATGAATTGAAGGAGCAAGTAAAGGGACGTCAGGAGAAATAGTTTTCAGAATCATCTAAACCTATAATGGACTAGTTTAAGTTATTCTTACATATTATGAATGATGAGCAGCTCACTGGCCATTTGAGGAAGAGATTGAAGACCATTGTTAAGGACAATGTGTTCTCTGAGGAACCAATCTTTGCAAACCTACCTGAGAAGCATTCTAGACAGGTGTAAAGGAATAAGAAGAGGAATGGAAGGGAGTTTCAGGTAGACGCTCAGATTGCATGGTTTCAAATCAAGGAATCCATGTTGGATTTGGGATCGGATGTTACTATTTTTCCAAGAAATACTTGGGAAGCTCTTGGAAAACCCAAGTTGGTATATTCCCCTAGTATTCAGTTGCAGATGGAAAATCAATATTGCATTCTCCCTGTTGGTAGACTGGAAGGTGTTGAGGTTGATATCGTTGGTGTTAAAGCTTATGTAGATTTCGCGGTTATTGATATTATTGGGGGAAAATACCCATATTCGGCTTTGTTGGGCATTCACTGGGATTTTGAGAATTATGCAATCATTGATTTAAAGTGGGAGACTATGACTTTTGAATTGGATGGTATTCACATTATACATCCTCTTGATCCATATCAAGATCCAAAGTTTACCGAACCTATGGATGATGTTGAATCCTCTATTTTAATGGACCATTTGTATCAATTGACTACTGGAAAGTGAGAATATTATATTAACCCCACAACAACTGACTCTATTAGTTGGAGGACTATCCAAAGTACTAAAGTTAGCATCTCTTCGACTGGGAGGCATAACTATTACATGGTGGGATAGAAAACTTCAAGAAGGTAGCAGGCATGTGGGTAAATTCATTTATTCTTAGTTTGAATTTGTTTTCGCTTTGAAAGGAATTGCATTCATTGAAAAATCTATATAAATCCATGATGAAAACATTTGAGACAAGGCAAAGGTCAAGATGTTCAAAATTTCTTAGAGGAATTTAGAAAGAAAAATTTAACATTAGGTATTCCTTTAGATTCACTTAACACTTTGATGAAATATATTAGTTCTTTACATAATTATCATCGACATTCATTGTTGTTATTTGAACCCACTACTCTTGATGCGACTAGTGTGAAATCCATTCACCCTGAAAGAATGGGAAAGAATGAACAAGGAAAGCATGTAAATAAGGGAACAATAATAAGGATAAAGGAAGCAAAGCCCTCCTTCACTCATTGTGAGAAATAAGGGCATGATGAGGAGCATTGTTAGAAACTGCATCCAAAATCAAAGCCAAATAAGTATGGTGGAAAAGGGAAGCAAAAAATTGTTGTGATTGTGCAACAAGACCTTGGCTTTGATTCAGACGATGAAATGAAGGTCACAACTAATGGGATTGCAAGTGTTGGACCTATTGACCTGGGTTATGATTCAGGCGATGAGATGAAGATTATAACTATTGTGGTTGTAGGTGATGGACCAATTGACTTGGGTTATGATTCAGACAGTGAGACGAATATTGCAGCAAGTATTGTACCAAAGATGAGAAGAGCATCAAAGAATGCATGGATCTAAGAACTTGAGGAGATCAACGAAAGCATTCAGGTAGAGAATGTTGAAAGAAGAATACTACTACAAGGAGCAGAAGAGGCGAAGTAGGGATTGCAACATCAGTTACAATCCATAGAATATGCCTTGGAATAATTGAAGTGCATTTAAGGCTTAGCAAAGCCATAATCATCCACTTCAGAATCAGTAACTGAGGTAAAAAATGTCAACGATTCTTCAGTTTCATGTTCTCATTATGATGATGATTTTGGTGCATTTGAGAAGCACACTATAAGCATTGGTTCTAAGCTAATGAAGAAGATAGGATATGAAGGAAAGAGCATAGGAGTTAATGGCCAAGGAATTGTGAATCTCATCCAAGTGATAGAATTACCTCGGTATACAGGATTGATATATGTCATAAAGGAAGAGGCAAGAGAGTCTTCAAGCGAGAAGTCTGAGACAATGAAAGATGCTAAGAGCACATCACCACCTTCTAATGATAGTGATATTTTCAAAGGAAGAGCTAAGGAAAGCTGTCCTTGCCAGAGCTACACCAAAGACAACCATTCAAGAAAGAAGGTCAAGAAAGTTTTGAGGAGGAAAAAGCATTGCAGCCATTGCAACAAGGGTGGACATCAAATATCCACATGTTGGAAGCTCCATCTAGAGCTACACCTAAAGAAGGACATTAAACACATGAAAGCACATGTGAAGGAGCCAACCAATGAATCAGTTCAACAAGGAAGCCAACTATAGGAAGAGAGCCCATTAACTTGGTTAGGTAAGAGATGAGTAGCCCTTTTAAGCAGTTGAGTATGACCACCATTGTAAATCACATGTTGCAAAAATGCTTGTAAAAGTGATGAATGTATAACATATCACTTTTATATGCAACATGGTGAGATTTTGGACTTTAGTTGGATAGCAAAGTGTATTGTTTTCAGTTGTAAACTTGACCATCAATGTCCTACAAACTCTTGGAAAGTATGGAATTATCTAGAATCTTGTAACTCGGACATGTATTTGCAACTTCAAATATGCATATGGATATAGGTGTTGGATTCATCACTGCTGGCTCTAAAGTACAAAGGTGGAGGAGAAGAAAAGTGTGGCCTTTTAAGGACATTCGTTATGCAGATCAAGATTGCAAACTTTTGGAGGACCAAAAGTCCTTTAGTGGGAAGGAATGATCCAGGAGGATCCCTAAGGGATCAAAATTTGAAACCCTCAAATCTCAACAACACTGGCACCAAGTTGTAATGCTCGTCGTTACAATTAAAATAAGAAGAAAAAAGAGGACCTACAACGTGCTACATGGAACCCACAAGCTTACATGGCAACCAACTAATCATCTACCATCCATTGACATTTGTCACTAAGCCGTTGGATCCTTAGACCCTTAAAACACACACATATTAAAAAACATAACCATATAAAACAAAATGGTTATATAATATTAAAAATATATCCCATATGGATTATTTGCCACTAAATTCAAAATATTAAAAAAGGAATGGTTTGTTGGATATTAAAAGAAATGTACATTAAATATGGTTTAGATTAAAAACCTTTGTAACCATATGGTTACTCCAACCATGTTTAAAATAATCAACGGTGGTATATATATATATATATGTATGGTGGTTAAAACCATATGATAATTAAACAACGATGGATTTAAACGTTCTCACTTATGGCAAACTTCCAATGGGATAACCGACGACAAATTAAACAAAATCCAACACAAGGTTTCAATTTAAATGGCCAATGGGTTATATACGTACGCCAATCCATCTGCTGTTTTAAAATAAATATTTTGTTTGTTATATAGTTCGACAGAGTGTTATGGTTGTTGGCGATTACATGGTGTTTTTTTAATGGTTTGGAATTTTCTATAAAACGGGCCCTACGAGTTTTGAACCCTCGCCCACCGCTATCCACCACCTTTAATAAAGCCTACCAAGCGTTACACATCGGACGTAACTCTTTTTAATGGTGAATAACCACGAAATATATGAACTTGTTCTTTCCATTCGACGAAACCAACAAAGTCATGAGCTAAAGATGGGTGGAACACTGCTCAATGGAACTAGGATAGGAGGTCATAACCCTGCTTGAAGGAAGGAGGAGCGGGAACATTTTTCTGGGCAGATTCTGGGGAATTTTTTTAAGAATATTTTATAAAATATTCTTTTTGAAGTTATGAGGGATCTAAAAGATTTCTTGAGGGGCCAAAATTGACAATGTCAGAATGGGTTCAAGTTTATACTTATTTTAATTAGAATTTCGTAAGGATTGTGATGGTGTAATATTTTTTTTCATTTGAGCAGTGGATTTTAGGGATGATGGTAGAAACCCACATTCTTCATTAATTTTTGGGCATAAAGTTTAAGACAATAATGTGCCTTTCATAAATAGGTCATGTTTACAGTCAAAAGTCTCAAGAGGATGAGATGAACCTGTTGGTGCTTGAATTATTGTGATTTGAGGAGTCAAGTTTCAAGTCACTACCAGGATAGAGGTATAATGATTCATTTTGTCATGTACTTGGATTTCTTTTTTATGAAATGAATGAAGCAGCCTTTCCATTATTGAAGCAGGGCCCAAAGTTGTAGTCTACATTGGACAAACATCATTATCAAACTTTTGTGTGCATTGTATTTATGGTCTCCTTTATGTTGTTTCTTTTTAGGTATTTTCAGATATGATTTTTACATGTTTTTTCATGCAATTATGCTAACATCAACCGAAGAAAAGATCCTATATAATGCTAGTAAATCAGAGATTTTGGATCAGATACCTAGCTCCTAAGACTGTTTGCACAACATTGATTGCCTTGGTGTAGTTCTCCACCTTTTTTTGTGATACATCTCCACATATTAATCTTGTGACATTTACCATGTTGTGCTAGCTCTTACATAACTTCTCGGGGAGTCCTTCTGGTTCCATAACCCACATCCATAATATGGAAACCATGTATGATCTAAAGTAAATGGGTTAATGTCTTAGAAAATCAGTGAATATTTTAGACCAATGTGATTACCCTAAATACAAAAGGAATCCTTTTTTTTTATTAGATTAAGAATCTATAGGGTAAGCATGATGACTATGGAAATTTCATTGGCGAAGAATTTTATAAGGGTAAGCAAATTGATGAGGAAGAAGGTTACAATAATGGCCACCCATTTTCAATTTGTTCTCACAATCCAATACACCACTTACCTAATGTCAAATTGAATAGGTTTGATGGGTGGATTTTTATAGGTTGGGTTGACTTAATGGAACACCGATTTTCCCTACAAACCATAGAGGATGTTCTATTGAAACTCTAGTTGGTGCAATATATTTGAATAAGGAAATTTAGTTGTAACACCCTCCTCCCACATTTACCTAAGTTAACTTGTTTGTTGGGGTAAGCATGTGACGAGAGGATATTGTGATCTTATTCAACCTCCTAGGTCACCTTAAGGAAGTGGAACTGACACAACACAACCAATCTGACCTTCTGCACATACCACAGAACTTACAGGAGCCAACCAACCCTTCTAGGTGATCAACCCTTACAACAACTTGACACTTCACTGCCCTAGAGCCTTAGTCACTCCCATGGCATGAGTATGCATGTGAATGGGGCCCTCTAGTCACTCTCACAACATGGGCATGCCAGCAACTGGGGCCTTTTTCAGCTAGTTCTGAGCCTACAACCCCTAATTTTGTGCCACTTTTTCAAGGCTAGGAGTCAGGCCACTACTCATAAATCCATGAAACTTTTAGAATGAAAAGTAACATTAAAACAATGATACAAATGAAAATACTTGAACAAATACTTGGTTGGACCCCTACTAGCCATGACATGAATTTTGTGAAGCATGTCACACATATGTATTATACAGGTCATAATAATAGATCTGAGCATATGGGTCTCATACTTATCTAAGAATCACCAAGAAACATTGATGACTTATAACATTAGCTGCATTATCATCTATTAGTTCATATGTTCATTCTACATTTAATTACAAATCAAAACATGATGAGATCCATACATCATCATTATCATAAAACATGATCATGACTAACATATAACCAACATAAATAACAAGGATACATCAACCATAAATGCCTCATATGAACTAGTACATTTTCTCATAAAATACCAAGGAGAAATAGTTCTTATTAATGAATTATTATGCGAACCAAGTTCGGGACTTCCACATACCACCCGACCAAAGATTGGCTTAACCAAATCTTTCTTTCAACCAATCACCCCCGTTCCATATTCCAAGCATGAATGTGGGACTTATAACCAAAATCAGCCAGGGATTCTCGAGGCCACACCACCTCACCCTCAATAATAGAACTAGGATTTACCGCAATCCCCACCATATCACTAGGCCATAAACAATAAATATACAATATCAGGATTTACCGCAATCCTCACCGGATCACTAGGCAAAAAACAAGCATGAATGCCACTGGATCTCTCCACCTACACCACAAGGAATTTGTCTGTCCCAACCTCTCAGATTTATCATGTATCCCACCATTACCAATCAAGGGATTCCTAATCCTACAAGGTCTCCACCCTCTGGGATTTATCGTTTATCCCATCCCATGATTCCTAGGCCCAATCAAGGGTACTCACCGTTGAGATTTACCATGTATCCCTCCATTCAATGGTAAAGGGATACCTAGGCTCAATCGATGTCTTCACATTCAGGCTTTACCATGTATCCTATCTTGGGATTCCTAATCTTTGTGAATAATCCTTGGACCACCCCACTTAGCTTCGTGTCCATCTACCAATCCACCTCAACCACATACAAAAAGAACCCACCTATTCGAAACATAAATAGGAACACAACAAATTACAGATATAACCATAAATACAGAGATGCAGCAGAAATAACACTTCATTTCATTAATATCAAAATACTGAAATATGCTTACAAACATAATGGAAATAAACTAACTTGGGCAATGGTAGCTTATATATGAGAAGCGATGTGGTGGCTACATGCCTCTGAACTATGTTACAATGAGGCTCAAGGGCCTATTTATTATTGAACAATAAGGGAAAACCCTAAGAAACCAAAACCCTGACCCCAGGAGATGGAATACCAAGAGTTTGTGGGCCCTGTTTGGGTTAGTTGGGCAGCTAACTTCCCAGGGTCGTAACTTGGTCATATTATCTCAGTTTTGCATGTACAATACCTTTTTGGAAAGTTATCTTCGAGACAAGATTTCTGGCATATCAGTGGCTATGTGCTTACTCTGGACCTCAAAAAAATGTTGTTTAGGGTGTCAAAACTGCTCCAGAAGTTCAGAACCGGAAAAACTGCTAAAAATAGTAAATGTTGCAATAAACAATGAAATAGATGAAACTGATTGGAGGTCTAGGTGGAATAGGTGGGTGGCCACTAATATCCACCTGGATCAATTCTACCTCCTTAGGAAGCACTCGTCCCCATTGCGTGAAGAGCCTCCATGAGGTGAGGAAATTTCTGTTGAACTTGGTCCCTCGTGAACCACTTGCCCTGGCAAATGAGTTGGCCTACTTTGACAACTTGATATAGCTGGATCCTCTATTGGAAAGTTTTCTTGATTTGTGTGTGCATGATCTAATCAGTTTTGGCCTATTCCATGTAGTCCAGGTTTAGCTCTATTGGTGTGAGTCCTTCTGAAATATCGGATGTGTCTAACAATGGTGGAAAATATGGCGGAAGGTGGTCTACATTGAATACTGAGTGCAAACCAAGGAACGGTGGAATGCTGAGCTTGAAGGCATTGTCCCCTATAGCCTTGGTTATGGTGTATGACCCATATCGAAATAGGCAAAGATTGCGGTGGGGCATAGTGAGGCACTTCTTTTGCAAATGTAGCTAAACTTGTTCACCCACCTGGAACTTGTGCGACACTCGGTGTTGATCATGGCATTGCTTGCACTTAGCATTGGCTCTGTCCAATATATCATGGACTTGTTGGTGGATGTGTTGAATGTGATCAATAAATTTTTTATCCTTGTCAGTTTCAGATTAGACGTGAGGCGAATCTGTCTCAGTAGCGGCAAATGGTATGGCCACATCAATGGGACATAATGGCTGAAATCCTAGCCCTACCTGAAAGGGGCTATGGCTCGTTGAGCTATGGAGAGCTTTGTTGTAGCTTTGCTAGACATAGGGGAGGCTTTCATCCCATGTGCATGGATGCTTCAATTTGTACATGCGTAGAATGTGTACGATCATCCTGTTGACGTCCTTTGTTTGGCCATCAGTTTGGGGGTGGAAAGCCATGGACTTAGTAAGTTTGGTATCCAACATCAACCAAAGTCTTGACCAAAATGAACTTAGAAATATGCTGTCCTAATATGAGATAATGGACTGTGGGATCCCAAAGTGTATCCATACTCACTCAAAGAAGAGATTATTAGTGGCCTTTGTTGTGATACTCTTCTTACAGGCCGCCATGATGGTCATATTAGAGAATCTGTTGACGACCATGAAAATACAATCGTTGCCGTGCTTAGTAGAAGGAAGGCTTGACATGTAATCCATGGATTTGGATTCCCAAGGTCGACTAGGATTAGGTAGAGGAGTATATAGGCCTTGCTTCTTGATGTTTGGTTTGGCAATGGCGCAGGTAGTGCAGGATGTAATGTACTTTGCAACATCCCGACGAAGTTTCGGCCAATAAAAATACTTCTGTAGTATTTCCACTATTTTCTCTACTCTGAAATGTCCAGTGACCCGATTGTAGTGTGGCTCCCAAATCATCTTGGCACGCTCACTTGAAAGAACACAAGTGTGTCCCATGTGGCATAACGATGCATCCTAGAGGTGAAAATTTGGAAATTTCTTACCTTCCAGGAGTTTCTGGTATGTGCTACCGAATTTTGGATCGCTCTTATAAATATGCAGCCACCCCGATGTCTCATGCCCATAGGATTTAAACACAGTGATCAATGCCATGAATGGTGGTTGGCTAAGGCAGTCTGCAACATTATTGGTGTTGCCCTTCTTGTACTTAATTTTTAAATGGAATTGTTGTAGGCATGTGGACCATTTCTGATGGTGATCATTTTGTGACTTTCCATGTATCTGTATGAACTACAAGTGTTGGTGGTCTGTGTGGATGATCATTTCCTTCCCCATAATATTGTAATTCTTCCATTGATGGCAGGCTTGCAGAATGGAATACATTTATTTTTCATAAGTGGGATACTTTCAGACTATGTTTGAAAGTGTCTCACTATGGTAAGCCACTGGATGCTCATTCTGAGTAAGAACTGCACCAGTAGCATAGTTGAAGACATCTATCTCAATCTCAAATGGTTATTGCAGGCCTGGTAATGTGAGCACTGGTGTAGAGAAGAGGCAATGCTTCAACTTAGAAAATTCCTTTCATTTAGTTTTAGACCAAAAAATATTTGTTTTCTCTTCGCCCTTGGTGACTTGATTTAAAGGCCAAGTGATATGAGAGAACCCCAACATGAACCTGCGGTAGAAATTGGCAAGACCCAGAAATTTGCGGAGCTCTGTTAGAGTGGTTGGGGCTAGCCAATCCCAAATGAATTTTATCTTGGCTAGGTCCACATGCACACCCTTCTCATTAATGATGTACCCTAGATATTGAACCTAGGTCATGACAAAATTGCATTTCTCCAAATTGGCACACAACTTGTGTTGTCACAGGGTTAAAGGACCTGTCGAATATGGTGGAGGTGCTCTTTCCAACTCTAGCTAAAAATCAAGGTGTCATCTAAATACAATACCATGAATGCATTGGTGAAGGGTCACAAGATGCCATCCATCAATCTCATGAAGGTTGCAGGGGCATTCGTCAACCCAAAAGGTATGACCAACCTTTCGAAAAGGCCCTCCTTGGATTTGAAGGCAGTCTTCCACACATCGGAGGGTTCGATAGGAACCCGGTGATAACCGGACTTCAAGTCAATATTGCTAAAATATTTGACCCCCTTGAGCTGGTCTAGAAGGTCATCAATTTGCGGGATTAGGTACCTATTCCAGACAATGATCTTGTTTAGCACCCGATAGTCAATATAGAGTCTCCAGGTACCGTCCTTCTTCTGTATCAATACAATAGGGCTCCCACAGGGTGATGATCTTGGCCTGATGTGCCCTTTATGCAACAACTATTGAACCTTCCTCTTGATGTCATCGTTGTCCAGAACAGAGCATTGATAGATCATTCCATTGGGTAGCGGCGCGCACGGGGTCAGATCGATGGACTGCTTGATTTGACAGTGCAAAGGTACCACTGTAGGTGAGGTGAAAATGTCCCTGTAATCCTCCACGACCTTGTCCATATGCTGCTATGCGAAGGAGCCCTATCTAGAAGCCGTGGCCACAACCTTCTTCTTACCCTGAGGGTGAATCCTAAGGAAAACAAATTTCCTAGTTCGGGAAATGGTCTTACTGTATTTCTTTGCAATTATCAAAGAGATGGTGGTAGGCGAGGCTACCTCTAGTATCCTATACAACTTTTTTCCTAAAGTAATAAGGTCTAAACCCATATACAACATGTCACTTCCGCAAGTATGTTTGTCATAATAATACATCACAAAATTCAAGAGAAGAAACATCACATAGTACTCATCTTTGAAGGGCTTGATGTTGTAGGGAAGGCGTCATTGTTGGCTAATGCAGAGATCTCATCCTTGGTGAAGCCACCCGATTGTGTACAACTACAGATGTTTTGTAGTGGGTAGGCCCAACCACTTCATGAACTCTGCTAAAATGAGGTTCTTTTGGCCCTCGTTGTCGACAATGTACTACAATGGAGTACCCTGCACCCACATCTATTAGTGGAATAGGCGTTCCCCTTCCTCTGGATATTTAGGCTCATTCTTTTGGATCTTGGTGGTGGCCATGGTGGCATTGGGATTTGTGTCAATGATATTCTTCCCTTTGTCATTCCCATTGTCAGGTTCTAAATCAGAGTCGGAACATGCGTATGTTTGTCCTAATAATACATCACAAAATTCAAGAGAAGAAACATCACACAATACCTCATCTTTGAAGGGCTTGATGTTGTAGGGAAGGCGTCATTGTTGGCTGACGCAATGATCTCATCCTTGGTGAAGCCACTTGATCATGCACAATTGCAGATGTGCTGTAGTGGGTAGGCCCAACCGCTTCATGAACTCTGCTAAAATGAGGTTCTTTTGGCTCTCGTTGTCGACAATGTACTGCAATGGAGAACCCTTCACCCATACCTATCAGTGGAAGAGGAGTTCCCCTTCCTCTGGATCTTTAGGCTCATTCTTATGGATCTTGGTGGTGGCCATGGTGGCACTAGGCTCTGCGTCAATGATCTTATTCCCTTTGTCATTCCCATTGTCAGGTTCTGAATTAGAGTTGGAATATGCGTCTGATTTAGAAGCCTTCAGCTCGGCCACTAGTGACTGCTTGGCCTGACACTCACTTATGTTGTGAGTGGAGCTCTTATGGAACTCATAACATTTTCCCATGTCCTTCTTTGTCTTCATGGTGTTGTTATTTTCTTGTAGCTTTGACGGGTTGTATTGGGTCACCCCGCCTTGGATTTTACCTTTGCTTTGTGGTTGAGGGGCGCCTTTTCCTTGCTTCAGATTCGCAGATCTAAAGTCTCGCTTCCTCTGTTTAAACTTCTTCTCAATCTTCACATCATATCGGTAAGCCGTGTCGAGTGAGGAGATGTACATGAACTCCATCTTTTCCTATATGTACTTGTGTAGATAGTCACGATACTTGAGTACCAAATGTCACTCAGAATCCTTGATACCTAGCTTCATGCGAAGGGTATGGAAAACATTTATGAACTTCGGCACATCTTGGTCCCTTCCTTGCCATAGCATGGTCCACTTTATGTATTTATCTTCATAGCTCCTGACAGGGTAATATTGTTCCTTGATGGAATCTCGAAAAGAATTCCAAATGAGTGCAGCTAAAAATAGTGAGATTCCCTCTCGTCCTTTTGTCCACAGTAGGTTTCCCACCAGTCCTTGATGTGTGGGGTGACTTTGAGAAGTGAATAAGTAATATTTTCCTAATTGGAAAAGTCATGAATTGAAAAATATCCTTCCAACGGATTTAACCATTTATCTATGGTGTCATAATATATCTGGCCTTCAAATATGGGAATATCAAAGCTAACATGTACCTTAAAAAGAGTGGCGCCTCTAGAGTGGCTGCTGGATGAAGATGCATCGCCTGTGGGTAGTCGTTGAAGGATCTGGGAAAATTTATCCATCATCACGTTCCTCTGTCGCTCGAGGTCTTCCTTGAGAAATATTTTGAAAGGATCTCCTGCCCCTTCATCTTTCTTTTCTCCGTCATGGGAGGCCATCGGCGTTTGCGAGGCTAGTCTTACAAAGGTTCAACCAGTTCGATCCCTAACTCCTTATACCCTGACCTTGTTGCGGACATGCAAAGAAAAACAGGGAAAGAGAAGACTGCTCTAATACCCATGATCCAAACTTAAACACAAACGCAACAAATTACAAATATAACCATAAATACAAAAATGTAGCAGAAATAACACTTCATTTCATTAATATCAAAATACTAAAATATGCTTACAAACAAAATGGAAATAAACTAGCTAAGGTGATTATAGCTTATCTATAAGAAGATATGTAGTAGCTACATGCCTCTGGACTGTGTTACAATGAGGCTCAAGGGCCTATTTATTATTGAAAAACAAGGGAAAACCCTAACCCCAGGAGATGGAATGCCAAGAGTTTGTGGACCCTGTTGGGGTTAGTTGGGCAACCAACTTCCCAGGGTCGTAACTTTGTCATATTATCTGTGTTTGATGCATATGATACATTTTTGGAAAGGTCTCTCGGAGTACTACAAGATTTATGACCTACTGTGGATTTAAAAGAAACACCATTTAGGGGGTCAAAACTGCTCCGGAAGTTCAAGACCCGATGAAACCGAATGGAGGTCTAGGTGTAATATGCAAGTGGCTGCCAATATCCACCTGGATCACCACCTATTGCACCACGAAACAACCCCCCCATTTATAACAAACAATAGCTAGGCTTAGAATTGTAAATGGGGATCCTTTTAAATTTTTAGTCTTAGGATAATAAAACCCTTACTCTAAGAAAATTCCTAGCAAAACCTTGCAAAACTAACTAAGGATGAAATCCATATCGCAGATTGCAAATCGCACTTTCCACATGACCATGTTAATTTTTTTTTACAAAAGTGTGATATGTGATTAGGTCTCCCGCTGTGATAACATCACCTTGTTATATCACAATTTCATTTCGCACTTTGCATAGTTCGCGAGAAACCTGACCATGCCATCAGAACAACCATAAACAATTTACGAAATGGGATATTAAGATCTTCGCAATCACATTTCGCTTAATACATCCGCTAATGCTATACTGTATCTTATTACGTTTTAAATTCTAAAACAAATGAGTTGACAAGTTATTAAATATTTAGTGGCCCGAGGAAGGATAATCATTTTCCTGGTTATGGGTAGTTATAATCGAGTATCTCATTAAAACATTTCTCACGATCCAAAGTCATTTCACATAAATTTTCAATCTTAATTACTAGATATTGTCTACGTTGATATATCTTGTCTATCTCAGGAAAGCGACAAAAGACATGTCCCTAAGAAAGGTGATGCAGAAACAGAGCAAACAGACCATTGTTGAAGCTTATTTTATAGAGATGGCTCCTATATTTGCTGATACAATTTGTGATGTTGCTGGAGGCGAAACAACTAGGGAATTAATTTACAATAGGATGGAGGATGAGCATCCTAAAATCACTATTACAAAAGCAACAACTGACTCAAAAAGGCCTTCATAACTTCAATGTAGAGATGCTTCCTGTTAATTCCTTCATAGGATAGGAGCAAGGGCTAAATCCTCCCCTATACAAATATGATTAGGTGGGTGATTGAAAACCTTATAATTGAATATAGGCAGTTAAAGAATTCAAAGATGGAGCTCATAGGGTCGTTCAAAGCAGAGGATCTAAAGAAGATGTACCACATACCCAATACCCAGGATATTTATGACAACACATTAGTGGCTAACTTCACAAAGAAGAATCCAGAGCTCTTGAAGCCAATTCAGGGTTGGAGGGTGTTAGACAACAAATTCAAGTATGAAAAATTGGGTATGCATGCTATAGCCTCTTTGGAAAAACCCTACAACTATGTAGCAGCCATGTTATGTAGATTGTATGAGCTACCCAATAATACTAAGTTTTCAATTGAATGGATTCCTCTGATTGATGCCCGTGTTAACTCCCATATCATGAATTGGAATTCTATCCTATCTGAAAATCTAGCCACCACCATTATCGAATATTGATAGAAGAAAGCCTCCTTTTCACATAACCTCCCTCCCTTGTATTTTTGTGCCTATATTATGGATGCTATCTGTTTTTGCACAACATTTCCAACCATGGGTTGGAAATGGACCTTACAAGATCCTTACCCAATACATCTCAGTCATAAACAAATATGGGAGTTACATTACTTATCTCACTTCTATAAGATATTCCATGCTGTTGTGTTTCCCTACATCAAATGATTTTCAATAAGAAAGCCCCTAGGTTCTCCCAAGAAGCTCAACAGACTTGCTTACTGCTGGAAGGTATTTTATTGAAGAGTGGTTCACCTATATTAGGGTTTCTGGTAGCACATTTGATCCACACGTCCTACCTTTATATGTTTCTGATAAGTTATTAGCAAGAGAGATTGCCTGCTAGACTGTGAGAAAGGGCCTAACTAAAGTTCTCAAAGACGACAAGAAGTCATTATGGCCCATTTTCCCTATCAAACGTGGTTCTTTTTCTTTAGCCAATTTTGTTCATGCCACTAAGGAATCAACACATATGGAAGTCCTCCAGCTTCATACATTGCCTAAGAGGCAATTTGATCCAAACAAAGTGGCATACAATGTCACTACTGGAGTTAAACTCAAGCAATACAATCATGACGATAATCATTTTGAGGATTTGTTACAATCAATCGTATCCTTCGAACAAGCATTCAAATGGACAAAAGTGAATCTAAAACCTGAAGATTTTCAAATATTTCAGGAATTCAGAGATGAGAGGCTCTGGGTGATCCCAATTCATCTATTAAAACTCGAGGATAAGTCTACTCCAAGTGTCAATATTGATAGTGGAGGCCCTAGCTCTCAAATAGATTCTCAAGTAAACACTGAGAAGACACCAGACATAGAGAAGCCCCAAGATGCTGACAACACAACTGAGTCTAACAGGAAGTCAGTTGAGAAGAAAGTGATGAGCACTTCGGCTATGGAAATCGGTTGAGAGACCAAAGGTGGTAGTTTGGAGTAGGAGCGGAATCAGTTAAATTAGAAATTGCAAGGCACTCCCAAAAACTCAAATGCCCAAGAAACAAAAGAATTCAAAAATCCTCTGCATGTTCAAAAAGATACAGAGCCCAAGTCTGTAGACAAACAATCTACACCAATGGAGGAACAAACAACAACGTCCTAACGTACTGAAATTATCCCTGCTCTGCCCACATCGGAGATTGTTCTCAAAGTGACTGAAATACCTCCACTTAATGTGTTATATAGCTCTCTCCACAAGGTTGTAGTTAGAAGGCAGAGGAAAAGGTTAAGGATAGATGCACCTAAATTCCTAGCTGGAAACAAGCCCATGGACGTTGTCTAGAAGGACATTCCTTTCAATCCAGTCGAGAACTTGACTAGACTATCATAGTTCATGGGAGCATATGCATCGGCCACTATGGACAAGGCCAGTGAGGTCTCTACTCTACTAAGGGAGAAAGAGGAGAGAATTGCGCAGCTCGAACACGAGCTCGAGGTAGAGAAAGTAAGCGCAAACAGGAAGGTGGCAGAGAAACTAAAGCAATTGTAGCAAGACATGGAGGTCTTGAAGATGAGCCATGAGGCCGATATATCAGCAAAAAACGTGCAACTCCAGGAAATGCATCAATCCAGGGAAATATACAAGGACATTCCCACTACTGAGGAGTTCATCAAAGAGGTCTTGGAATTAAATTCCCTTCTGGTGAGACAGTAAGGGTATTTCTACCAAAAGATGTTACATATTACTCCCCATCTGACTACTAGTGACTAGCTGACAGACAAGGAAATCGACTAGAGAATGGAGTTTAATGATTTAAACACCATAATCTCTGAGTTCATTGAGTGGTAGGAAGCAGAAGATGGAAAGAAGGCCAATCTACCTGAGATTGAAGAAAATCATAAAGACATTCTCTTTATAGATTGGGATGCTAGAATCAAATAGGCTGAGCTAGTAGTCACAAGGGTAGCTGGAGTATCAAAGAACATCATCAAAGTAGTGAACTACATCCTGTTCGCCACTAATCTCATCAAGGAAGGCAATACGAAAGAAATGCCTGACTTAATTTCTCTGTATAAAGACTGGCAAGAAAAGGATGGGATTCAAAGAGAGGCAATTGTGAAACTGACCAAGACCAAATTGGAGTCGTATTGGCAGTATCTGGTTAAGACACATAGCTAGATTATGACTATCAACTGTTCACTTCACATGACTCATGTTATCACTGACAAAATTTCGATGCTAAATGTCTGCAAATAAGCACATGAACCCTTTTAGCAGTTTCGCAGCGCAAAATGTTTAGGTGATTTCAGTAGCACATAATTCATAATTTGCACTGGCTGCGCTACGAAATTGGGGATTTGTCCGAAACCATTGCTCACTCATATCACTTTTGTCTCCTGTGGGTTCTGTGGGAATATGATATATGCATCGAAAAGCCTGTTTCGGCAAATTGATGGTGAAATTTGTAATCCATCTGAGTTATGGCTACAGGCTTGCTTGCTTTCTAGTAAGAGTTTAAAGCTTACTAACCAGGATAAAAATCCTCAATTAGTTCCATTGTCACTGACAACTGAGGTTAATAGAAAGGTGGTTTTTGAAAAAGGTGCCAATTATAAGAAGGAGAGCTCAGTGGTGTATAATAGAAGAAAGGTTTCCAGTTGGAAAGTGAAGTCTCTGCCTTAAATAAAAAATATGTGGTCTATGTTGAACAGCTGGAGGAATGATACAAATGTTATTCTTGCAGATGAGATGGGCCTTGGAAAAACTGTGCAATCTGTGTCAATGCTTGGGTTTTTACAGAATGTGCAGCAGATACACGGTCCTTTCCTTGTAGTTGTACCTTTGTCAACATTAACAAACTCGGCAAAAGAATTCCGCAAATGGCTACCTGACATGAATGTTGTTGTTTATGTTGGCTATCGTGCAAGTAGAGAGGTTTGCCAGGAGTATGAATTTTATACCAACAAGAAGACTGGCCGACTTATTAAGTTAAACATATTATCAACCACATATGAGGTTGTGTTGAAAGACAGAGCCATTCTCTCAAAGATCAAGTGGAATCATCTCATGGTTGATGAAGCACACCGATTGAAGAACAATGAAGCCTCACTCTACACTGCTCTCTGTGAATTCAGTACCAAAAATAAGTTGTTGATTACTGGGACACCTTTGCAGAATAGTGTTGAAGAACTGTGGGCTCTATTGCATTTTCTTGATCAGGACAAGTTCAGAAAAAAGGATGATTTTGTGGAGAAATACAAGAACTTGAGCTCAATCAACGAGAATGTGTTTGCTAATCTACAGAAAGAGTTTCGTCCTCATCTGCTCCTCAAAGTCATGGCCTAGATAAGTTTGCTAATGAAATTCAAACTCACAAAGCACAGTGGAAGCTATTAGCATCTCTGGCGATCCTTCTGGCACTGATTGTGGTTGGTATGGTTGTCTTGCACGAGTTTGAGGGTTTGGATTTCCTCAATTCATTTTATTGTGTTTGCTCAACCATTACAATTTTAGGATCTGGAGATCAAAGCTTTTCAACAGAAGGGGGGCGCATCTTTTCTGTTATTTGGATCTTGGTCAGTACTGTATGTCTTGCTCAGTGCTTTTTGTATCTTGCTGAGGCAAAAAACTGAAGGCAGGCAGCAGTCGTTGGTGCATTGAGTTACTACCCGCAAGACTACGGTGACAGACCTTGAAGCAGCAGATATGGATTCTGATGGAGTTGTGAGCGCTGCGGAATTTTTTATTTATAAGTTGAAAGAAATGGGGAAGATTGGAGAAGCTCTTTGTGGTCTTATAGATGAAGGAGCTGAATTTGAAGGAAAACATAAGCGCAAGATGCCAGTGAGAGATTCTACGCTTACGAAAAAGGCTCCATAGAGATTATGGTAGTGCTACGGTTGATGGAAAATCCATGGGAGGATATTCAACATCTCAGGGAAATTGGCCTATAATTCCTATGCTGTATCCATCTGCACAGCACCCACCTGTCAATCCACTTGAACGGTACAATCCTTCTGGCGGTTTGGTGTCAAATATGACTTCTGGACATTTGGAAGAACCAAAAGCTTCTACCTCAAGGTCACCATTTGCAATGGAGAGGATAAATGATAGGCACACAGAGAGAGAGAGGCCTTCAGAAGTAGTATTACAAATGGATTTTGGAGCGGAACTTTCATGATTTGAATAAGGGAGTGCGTGGAAACCAGGTGTCACTATTAAACGCTGTTGTCGAATTGAAGAAATGCTGTAACCATCCATTTCTATCTGAGAGTGCGGATTATGGCTATGGTGGGGATGCCAATATGAATGATAGCAGCAAAGTTCAACGTATCATTTTGAGCAGGTGGCAATCAGAAGACAGCAAAGAGGCACACGAGGCATATGCTGGAATCATCAGAAAATAAGTCGGTTTGGATAGTTTAGCATCTGGGTCTGGTGATGCAACACATTTCAAGTTTCATAAAGGATTTTGGGATGAAGTGGCCAATAAATTGAACAAGAAGACGCGGGGATGACAACAGCAGCTCCGGTGAAGAATTTAAAGGAAAGTGTAAGCACCTTTTGAATATAAAGGATGGGTACGAAAAACAGAGTTTTGAACATCAAGCTTCCCGGGATGTCTCTTCAGGGCAGTTTTCCAATTGGCTTTGAGTATTGTGGAAGAATGACAGGTGCCTTGTTCTTACTCTGATTGCAATTCCATTGGATGCACAATGGATAAGGTTACAAACACTGCTACATCGAGTTGATGGCAATAGTGGGAAAAGGATATTGGCTTCAAGAAGCTATGTACATAACGTGGATTCAAAGCTGCTTTGTGCTTCACCAAAAGTTCTGAACCAAGTCAGGTGTAAAGGTGCAAATCAAACTCAGAAACAACACTCAGAAAATTTACGTAGTGTTGCAAAAGTGAAACTTATATTTGGACCTAAGTTGCAACAATGGTTTAAGAAAATTGCTCCCCTTCGTGAAAAGGAAGCCAGGGGAATTGCTATATTGGGAAAAGCTGCTCCTATATCACAACAGTCTTCCGGTTTGTTTTGTTCAATCAATCCATTGACGAGTAATTTTTCTGAGTTGGATATTGATTCCTTTGAATCATATACTAAGCAAACAAAAGTTAAGAATGGTTCAGAATATGTGAGAAGCGGTAACAATGGTGTAATAGCAGTAGTTAATAAAGAGGGATCTCCAGGGTTCAATTTTCCTAGGTCTTGTGTAGCTGAGATTTTGTTAGTAAGCCGATGTGGACCAGTCCTAGCCTGTGAATTCTTCAGTGCTCCAAAATCTTTTGCTGATAATTTAAATGTTAATTCTGTAAATGGTGTTGATATAAATGCTTGTGAGATAAATTCCCTTACAACTCTCAGTCAGCTAGCTAATAATGCAGAAGTATTTGAGGCAAGGAGTACGAAAGCCTTTCCCAGTCATTTATGTTCTGATGATTCTCTACTAGGGGTGGGAGACTGTAAATCTGACAGATTTAAGTATAATCCTCGATATGTGGATATTGATACTTGTCAGACAAACTCCGTTACAACTCTCAGTCAATTAGCTAATGGTCCAAAGGTACTTGAGGCAAAGATAACAGATTTTGGGTTGGCTCGGTTGATGAATCCTGTCGATACTCATCTTAGTACTTTTATCAATGGCGACTTGGGTTATGTAGCACCAGAATACATGAGCACCTTGGTTGCTACATTGAAAGGGGATGTCTACAGTTTCGGAGTAGTGCTTCTAGAGTTGGTTATCAGACAGAAACCCATTGAAGTTGCAGATGTACAGGAAAAGCTTATTGAATCCATGAAGAAAATGAAGGAACTTCAATTTCGTAAAAGGAGATTTTGTTGGTGAAGCATATTCTCTGAACTACAGTATCTGGTGTTTGATTTAAATGGCTGCTGCCCTTGTTTTACTTCTCTGAAGATTCTTTCAGCTTGATGATTTTGAAGTCACGGCTATATTGACTTGAGAAGAGAAAGTTGTGACTGGACTTTGGAATGTGTGTGTGAGGTTTTTGGAATGTTGCAAAGTTAAAATGGTTATTCTTTGGCGAATGTATGCCTGCTCCTTTTTTCTTTTAGGGCAATGAAATTGAAGATAAGGTATACAAACAGAGTAGAGTCTTGGCTATAGAGGATAAACCACAAACTGAACATGAGAAAGCTATCGAACAAGATAATCAAACTTGTAATTAGCTTCCTGTTGAAGTGTGCCTCTGCCAAATGTTTCAAGTACAGATCAGAATTTTCAGAAAGTGGAAGACTGTGTTTTTTTTTTTTTAATTTACACAGCAGTTTCGTAGCGCGCTACGAAACTGCTGTAGGTGATGATTTTAAATGCAGAGCAGCTATTTGATATTATGAGCGGGAATTTTAAAGAGAGACACCTGTCCATCAATCCTGCCTACAGCACATCAGAAACATAGCAACGGTACATGCCTTAGGTTATTAAAGATTTCAAACATGCTATTATATATCCAAGCAGATTAAGGAAAGCAGGGACCGGGAAAACAGGGCACATATCTTCACCAAATGTTGAGTCATCAGCACAGTTGGA
>APFE031306745.1:57315-93455 GCA_000404065.3 Pinus taeda
CAAGGGAAGGAGGTTACAGGTCCACCATTGAAGGGATAGAGTCCTCCTTCAAGGGGATAAGCTCCTCACATCAAGGGGTTAGCTCCTTAAGGAATGGGATGCATGTACTCTCAAGGAGCGAACTTGCTAGCGAAAGATTCCCTCTAGAAGCTTCCAGAATTGACTCAAAGTGAGTTTTTAAGAATAAACTTGTGCCTTTTTAACTTTTACAGGGGTTCGCACCCATAAATAAAGATACAGAGCAGTCAGGTGCGCAGGGGACATGACCACTGGGTGCGGTACCATAGGTCATGCTAAGAGAAAGTGCAAAACCAGAGTTTTAGAGATTTTTAAGGAATTTCTCTCATTTTCAAAGCTTGATATGCAGAGCTGAGGTTTAAGACTTGCAAAGGAGGTATGTATGAGTGTTGATAGACTCATATTGATTACAGAAAGTCATGGTGACAATTTTTCATGTAACAGATTGCCCCCTAAAGTGCGAAGTCTGTAATAGATGAGGATGGGTTTTGTCATCTAAGAAGAGTGAAGTAATTTATCATTTCAAGGATCTTCCTATGGATACCCCGGTCGAAACCTGTAAAAAAATTCAATGCAAAATATATATCATATCATTGCTAAGGTAGGCATTCCCATACTCAAATCAAAACTGACTAGAGACTATCTAAACTGTTCTAATACAGGAATGATTTTGTAATACATCACAAGTATAGACATATGTAGACACAGTATGGGCACAACCATCTGTTTATGAATAGTACATTGTATAATGAATAACAAAATTCCTCGCAGCCTAGATGGTGGAAACTAGATCCAGGGTCTTCATTTTTGCTTCCTGAACTAGTAAGATTCTATCCATGTGAATGAATGTGTCGAAGTCGAACATGGCAGAAACCACTTGATTACCAGTCAATGATGTAAACTGTTAACAAATGTGAGAGGAACCACCAATAATGTCAATGGCCCTCAAAGTACTCAGTACAATCCATGAAATGTGAATGAATGAGTCGATGTTGAACATGTCACAGAATCCTTTGATTGAAGGTCAATGATGCAACCTGTTATCAAAGGCAAGAAACCTGCCATTGAGGCATGCAGATTGCAAGGTATTGACGATTTCTAGTTCATCTTTCTAGATAATGAGTTGGAGTCAATAGAAAGCAATCCGTTGTAGGCAAGCCTACAACACGAAATCATAGATCAAGTTTTGAAGAAATTTATTTGGCAAGGACTAACTCAGGGATGGTCAAGATGGATGACAAATATTTTGCAAATGAATGATTTATTTGAACTGACCTCTTGAACACATAACAACACTGCAGATGGTTTGGTGACAATTGACCTAAAGCTAATACCCAGAAACCAGCTAAAGACTTTCAATATGGTTTGATTAACTGTTAGGCAAAGGATTTCCCAACCCAAGTGAACGAAAAGTGTTGTGTTCAAGAGTGGTTAACTTATTTTCAAAAGACGAAGTATAACAATCAGGTTCATTTCTCTCTCTTTTCCCCCACCATTTCTGGCAAGTACCTCTTTATTTTTGACAAGCTTGAGGAGGATAACATTTGCTTGGTTATAAGCTCATCCTTCGGATGAGTCCAACTTAGTTTAAAATTCGAAATCTAAGGAGTGGTTCGTTCCTGTTTAAAATTGAACAGGTCCTTTACTGTTGAGTTTTAATGAGTCCAGTATAGGGAAAACTCGGTGTTTTTCAATTTTAGGGAGTCAGAAGAAAGACTTAAGGAAACTCCATGGGTGTCCTTTTTCGTAATTTGTGTCCCTCTAGCCCGAAAAAGTATAAAACAATACTTGAGAGAACCGCTTGACCATTACGATCAAGGAGTACTTTTCATAATTAGTGGCCCTAATCTGAAAAAGTAAAAAAGCGATCAAAGACACGCCATTTTATAACCAATATCAAACTTGAAATGACAAAAGTCTGGCAATATTTTCATGTTTATATGGTCAGAAAAGAGCTGTAAGTGGACCGTCTTTTTAATTCCGTTTTAACGAGTTTAAAAAGGAAAAACTCGGCAATCTTTTCATATTTTACGAGTCAGAAAAGAGCTTAAAGAGGACTCGTCCTAGAGGAACAAGTGGTATAAAGGGTAGCAATTGGTTCCGGCAATGGAGGAACTGCTCAAAACATGTAATGGTTAAGAGGCTGGCTAATAAAACCACTCATCGTTGCGGTCCATTAGGAAAGGAAAAACAACCAAGTGAAAGCATATGATCAACCAAAGAGATGGTGGCGATGGAATGAAAACAACCAAGGCTCATCTAACAGAATTTAGTGGATAAAAACGGTAATCAAGAGATGCAAATCGGGTATAGGTTCATTTTTACACAAGCTTGAACCATAGAGGACTCTTCTTGGATTCGGTTTCATGTTTACGCAAGCTTGAAACGAAAAACTATGCTTGTTATAAGTTCGCATGCCCCCAACGTAATGAATCAAATCAAGGTACATGCCCCCCAAGCTTCATTGCATTCAACCAGGTGGATGGAATGAAGGTTCACTTTCAGGATCTTGGAAAGACTCGACTTGGATAGGGAGTTGTTTCATTTTTTAATGAGGTTGACATAGGAAAAGAACTATCCTAAAAAACCCTTGTTTCATTTTTCAAACGAGCTTGACACAAGACAAGGAACTATGCTCTAAAATCCTTGATTCATTTTTTAACGAGCTTGACGCAAGACAAGGAGCTATGCTCAAGACCCTTGATTCGTTTTTTAATGAGCTTGACACAAGACAAGAAACTATGCTCAAGACCCTTGATTCATTTTTTAATAAGCTTGACACAAGACAAGGAACTATGCTCATGACTCCTTCTTTCATTTTTTAACGAGCTTGACACAAGACCACGAACTATGCTCATGACATCCATTTTCATTTTTTAACGAGGTTGAGATAGGAAAAAACTATCCTCACAATATCCAGTTTCATTTTTTAACAAGGTTGAGATGGGAACAAACTATCCTCGCGACATCCGATTTCATTTTTTAACGAGGTTGAGACAGTAAGAAATTATCTTCGCGACATCCGATTTCATTTTTTAACGAGGTTGAGACAGGAAGAAACTATCCTCGCAATCGGTCATGTATCAGAAAATGAATGTACAACTTGTTAACACCCAGGTTGTTCCCTATGGCTCCTTAGGGAATACGGCCGGGGTAACCACTAACCAATCTTTGGGCTACAGCTCCTAGCCTAGCTGTAGTCAGAGAGGGCTCTCTCTTTAAGGTTTGTCACTGTTTTTGATAAAGGTTTTAGGCTAGTTGTTAAGTGTTATTTTTGGTTGTTTCTGTGTTTGGTTGGGAGGATGCTTCTGTTATCTTTTAAAGATTATCTGCAGGTGAAACTAATCCATTGGGCAATGGGGTCTTGGGCAGTTTTCCCTTGAGATCTTGATTTGGTGGGGTGTAGCTACAGGGCCTGTGTGTATTTCATGAAACAAAATGTAAATTGTGAGAGTGAGGTGAAAGACAACTAGCAAAGAGTAATTAAGATTTCTTTACTTAAGCTGACTATTGTAAAAGAGGTTTGTTATCTAGGAGCAATTACTTGAATTCCTAAAGTAACATTACACTGTGATGATGCAGTATTAAAGGTAGCAGTGAAGAATTACTCTTTAAATACTTTATTAGAAGAAAACATATAAGATAGCTTAGATTGAGTTCAGGGTAGCCAATGACCAAATCCTGAGACTATTCTTTTTCCTTGCTACCTAGATATTCAAGTGTATAGAAGACATGAAAGACATATGAAATAACAATGATCACAGGTGAAACAAAGAGCCATGAGAAAACTTATTGAGCCATGAAATACACAGGAATCCTGCAATTTTGAGCCACACACCATCAGGAGATCAAGAGACAAACATCTTTGAAGAAATCCCACTGTCTTTTGTATTAACTGTCTGAGAGTTTACAATATTAGAATAACAGAGAATATATCAAGAGATTTCTTACATCTGGAGTCCAACCCCTCTAAACAAACGCGAGGGGGAATATATAGAGGTTTCATACAAAAATATCTCAGGTATGGAGTCATCTGAGAGGAAAATATCTCTTACACTCGCACAGGGAGAGTAGATGAGAAGTAATTACAAACATAAATGATTTCTTTAAAAGCCTTTAACTCCTGTCAGGATAATGTTTGACCTTTGGGCGTTGCGGAGTCAGCTGTGCGGCTTTATCATAACTGCAGAATGAAGTGCTGTGCAGATTTTACTTTTTGTGTCTTCTTGGCCCTGCCACCTGTGCCTGCTGATGCTGTTGCTGCGGTTGAGTACCTGTGCTGAGTTGGCTCAGCGTCTTCATGCTTGTTGTCATGGCTTTTGCCCATCTGTATATGCAATATAGACTGTTTGCTGAAAAAAGATTTAATTCTTCAACTTTGGTTCAAAAGTAGCTTTATTAAGTCTTGCCATGTATCTGGAGGAGGAAGCTGATGCTCTAAAATTGACCCTAAGGTCTCATCAACCTCTGTATACTTATAGAAATGAGGAGGCTCATCAAACAGATGTGTTACTTCATTCTTAATAAAAAATAAATTATCTAATTTTTCAAAAAGAGCTTGTCCTGTTATTGGGCCTGCTGAAGATGTCCCTGGAGCCTCAACAATCTGAATTGCTGCAAAACTGCTTACCCTCTTGATGTATTTCTCATGAGAGAGTAGCTTCCCTGATTCTAGCAAGTTGGGAAGCCCTCTGTCCTGCAGGGCTGTGAATCTATTCTGAAATTTGTTTATGTCCGCCTGTATATCCTGGATTTTCCTGTCCAGGGTGTGGATTAGATTTTTCATTGTTGTGACCCTTTTGATCATAGATATGGTTTCAGTTCTATTTCCAATTCCCATCTTCACCAACTGGGAACTTGTCCTGTAAATTAGTACTTCAATCATCTTAGGGGCAAGGTCGGCCATATTGCCTAGAGAATTTCTTGCTCTGTGTAATTCTTTCCTTGCCCTGCTGATGAGTCCCACTTGTTCATATATAGCATCAATGTACTCCCATTGGTTAGTTATTGATTGTCCAATGGAAGTCCAAATCACTTGCTTGAGCTCTGCTGTCACTTTCTCAAAATTGAGCTGCTTTTCTAGCTCTGCAATTGTTTTTCTTAGAGCTTTTATTTCTCTCTGCCTCTCAGCCACATTTTGCTTAGAATTATCATATTTCTCATTTATCTTAGCTAAGCTGTCCTTGGCTTGATTGAGTTCTGTCATCTGAGACTCCAGTACTTGAATTTCCTGCCTTAGTCTTAGCATGTCTAGGCTCTCAGCCTTTTCTGTTGGGTTTTCTTCAAGGGTTTTTAAGGTCAAAATGGAACTTTTGGGTAGGGAAACCGGTTGAGATGGAGCAAAAGGTGGAACATGGGTTCTTGACCTTAACCAGGTGTTAACTCAATTCCCAGGGAGTGAAGATTATGGCTATAGTACCAGGGGAAAATACTTATATAATGAGGGATTTATACACCATGGTGTTATAATAGTAGGGATAATGGAGTATAGGGAGCTAAGTAGTAGAGTTAGTTGTTAATATGGAGGGGACATATGGGTGAGGGCTAGTGCAAATAAGTTTCTTTGAAAATATCTGGAAGTCAAGAGTAGATGAAAATGAAAAGAGTTTTACACAGAAAATGTGGCTTTTGAAGGCCATTAGTACCATGACAAAGCTTTGAGTTTGTTCTATGAACCAGTAGATGAAGGGGTGTTAGTAATGAGTGATATACACATGGGGGAGGGAGTTAGTCATGCTCCACTGTATTGTAGGTTTGGATGTAGCTTCAGCAACTTTGGCCTTTGAATAAACATCACTTCTGCAACCCCATCTACCTACCCAACTAGTTCACCTAACATTTTTTATTTCTTCTTGGAGGGTGCATTTGGACTTGTAAACCCTTTGTATGCCCTTTTCTTTTCATTGGCTTTTTGCTTTCATTTCCTATCTAATACAATCCTTATTTCTTCCAAGGTCCCAGATTAAGCAGTTGGGAACCTTAGCTTCTCTACCTAGCTATTGATTTGCCAAGATTAAACAGTTTGGACAGATTTCATTCTCTATTCTACACCATAAATTGAAAACATGGCATGATCCAGATTAGGCTGTTGGGTCATCCATAAACTTTTGTGAACATGCAGGCCTAGATACACCTTTTCTTTCTTTTGCAAATATGAAACCTTTGTGGCAGCAAAAATGGAGCATATTTGGCACTTACATTTGCCAATAATGAAATATGAAACCTATTGGTATAGGTATCTAACACAACTTGATATGCAATTTCAAAGGGACTCATAGGCATTGCGCCATGAAATGAATCCACCTCAAGATCAGAAGGTACGATTCGAGGATCATGAAAAGTAACAGTATTCGATGAATTCATATGAATAGTTGCAATAGAAGGCGATATGTTAGGTGGAGGGACGGAAAAAGTTCCTAGTAAACCAGAATCTTTAATCAAACCTACCCCAACATCCTTGGAAGGGATAGTCGTTTTACCGACATGTTGAATACTATCTGTAGAGGCTAGGTCGGATAAGAAATAACTCAGCTGGTCTATTGTAACGATCTTTCCTTTATGAGGAAACTTGATAAGCCGAAAGACCGATGAAATGATAACAGTCATAGCATAAGACCAACTGCAACCCAAGAGAAGGTTGTAATCTAGAGGGGCATCAACCACTTCTACATCTAGATTTACAGTTTTGCCTTCGACCCCTATAGGTAAATCTTCCAAAATACCAAAAGGATGGAACCCTCAGCCATCAAAAGCCTTTAGAATTGTCGAAGACTGATTGAGTGTAGGAGAACCAAGCGATCTCCAACACTAGATCGACATAATACACGTAGAAGCTCCCTCATCAATTACAGTCCTAAATCAAGGTTTGTTTTTGACTAACACTTGAATCTGGAAAGCCATTTGATGAGGTAGGTGAGGTGTACTATTCTCTAAATCGAAGATTATAAGGTTTGAATCCTGAATATCAACAGCTCCTATAGCTAACAATAGTAATTTACGCTTTGCTGGGCATGATTGTAGCACTTATAAAGTCGACATTGCCTAAGGCGCAATGGCTAAGTCTTCAACAATGTTATAATTCTGAGCAGCTCTCGCATATGGATTGAAAGATGATTTCCGAAATATACCTTTAGCAGGCGATTGGTTACTAAGTCTGGGTTAGGTTTCTCAATCTGTAGTGGAGCAGACCTAGGAGGAGGTGTCGTTGATGTGTTTGAACTAGAATATTCTAATTCTTTACATCAATAGGATTGTTGCTACCATAATCTTGCGATCGTGTCGCAATCCTGACATGAGACATCATCATAATGGGTTCTTCCAAGGTATTCGAGGAAGAAGCAACCACTTTACTATCTTGAGTAGGAGAAGGATCCTTCAAGGCAGCAAGCGTTTGAGAGCCTTTAACGAATTTTGAAAACTCTGCTCGATATGGGCATTCTTTAGTAAAATGATCCTCGTCGCAGATGAAACAAGGATAGCGAGGTTTTTGTTTTTCGTTAATAGATTCATTTTTATTTGTTTTATCTTTTGAATTTTGATTGTTTTTCTTCTTCCCCTTCTCTTTACTACTGGATTTGGTCGTAGATGAATCTACGACATGGACGTCGACAGAAACTTCAGCGGAAGAATCTCCTTTCGGGGAATCAGGTAAAGTTATTGTAGGAGAAGAATTCTTTGAAGATTTCTTCTTGATCTTAGTACTAACTGAACCAATCATACCATCAGCGGCATGAGACCCTGAAGGAGCTATAGTTTTCGGAAGATTAGGGATTTTTTCATGTAAAGTACCTGATTTCATATAGACAAGGTCAAGGTACTGATCCTGATCAATGAATTGCTCTTCAGTGACAACTCCTGCATTAGCTACATCTTCAGTGATTTTAGGTAACAATGATTTTACAAACCATTCCGGTAAAATTTGATTCGGAATAAAAATTTTCACTAAACGCCTTCTACGTCGCCATTCATGAATATGATCAGAAATATATGTGGACGTGGATTGTTTTAGTGAAGTTAAGAGTTCCGTGCCATTGTCATATCTGACCGGCAACTGAAAATGAGTTAAGAAAGAAGTTGCTAACTGACTGAAATTATAAAAAGACCCTCGTGGTAATTCAATGTAACATTTGGCAGCAAGACCAATAAGAGTTCTTTGTAAAAGACGTAAGCGAATTGAATCATCAATAATAGAATTAGATGCACACCAGAGGTGATAAGTCATCACATGATTTGACGGATTCTCACCTGACTTACCCTCGAATTTTGGGATATCACTGGGCAACTTATTAGGTATTGGCGACCAATACGGAAGATAGTAAATCAGATCGTTCGTAAGGTGAGACAAATCAGGTAAATCCAAAGTTGCAATAAATGGTAACTGACGGTTAGGTTCACGAAAACGTTGTGTAATGAGACCAACTCTAGGAGGAGGATAACCAGGATAACCTGGAATCGTATTTGCATTAGGAATGTTATAACCTCCCAGGAAACCAGGATTAACCAGACCAAACTGGGGTTGTTGAGGCTGTTGATAAGTATAGCCAGGGTACAGTTGATACTGATAAATTGGATTTTTTACAGTAGGACCGGATTGATACTGTCCCTGGTACGGTTGACTCATGGCAATTGTACTTGGACCAGATTGTCCTGTAGGCATCTGGACCGAAGTCTGAATTGTAGGTCCTGACTGGGGCACTGAGACTTGAGGAGTTGACACTGATGCATGGATAGTAGAAACCGGAGCTACAAATACTCCAGAAACATGTGTGGTAGATTGAACAGAAAATGCAACAGTTGGAACAGTAGTTCGAGGCGGAGTCTGAGGTGAGCTAGGCCCAGGCTGCTGAACTAAACCAGGTGCAGAGGTTTGAACCGTAAGTTGGACAAGTTGCTGGGTTGGACAAGAAACCAAAGGCTGTCCAGCTTGATAAGATAACTGCACATTAGGTTGCAAAGTCTGTTGAGTTTGAGATGGATCCCACACCATATTCATTCCGGGACCCATAAAAGGTTGTACATATGGAGGACCATAACCTGGTTGAACGTAGGGCTAATAATTAGGAGGCACATTTCCAGTTCCTTGTAAAAATGACTAACTAGAAGGCGGTTGGAAACCTTGAGTTAGGTACTGACCTTGAGGTTGATAACCCTGAGGCACGTACTGATTCTGGGGTTGATAAGCATCCTGAGGAATATGGGGTTGACCTTGGGGTATGTACTATCCTGAAGGTTGAGAACCTTGAGGTAGCCCTCCAAGCGGAAACTGACTACCTTGGGGTTTCCCCCCAGGCAATAACTGACTACCTTGAGGTCGCCCTCCAGGCGGTAACTAACTACCTTGCCCCCCAGGCGGTAACTGAATACCTTGCCCCCCAGGCGGTAACTGACTACCTTGAGGTTGAGGGTTTGGAATACTACCCTACATCATAAAGATCTATTCTACGTTCAACGTTTTAGTTCCATTATTACCAGGTGATAATTGATGTTCAATTGGTCGAGGAGTTGCTCCTGAAAAAGTACCAGAAAGTGACTGGTACCCCAAATGAACAATAGGACTGCCATATAAAAATGTTTTCGGTGATTGGGAAAACATAGATGACTGTCTCGACATGATCGATCAAGAATAATAATCTCTGGGTGTAGGATGAAAATAATCACACGCAAACAAAGAAAATTTCAATAAAAGCACCTAAAGTCTCTAAAGAAACAAACAAGTGAATCACATGCCTAAAAATCTAAGAGTTCAAACCACACACAAACAATAATTTCCTGTACTAAAACACTAGTTGGTGATGAAATCCAACGTTGTAGAATTTAATACAGAAAGGGTAGTTGGAACAGTTACCCCGACAACCTGCTTAATGAAACAGACTGGCATAAGTTTCTTGACGTAACCATCTCGAGTGAAGAGAACCCCCCAGAGAGTCCAAGTGAGTCTAGTCGACATCTGCTCTAGGTACAGTGAGACTTGTCCTTCACCGTCACCTTAGGAAATAATCTTAAGTATATGGACACTAAGGTTACCAACAACAACAAATACAACTGGGGGAACAGTCTACGATCCGATCTACGTGCAAGGGCAGAGTAACAAAGCTCAATCCCCTTGAAGGCTCCTCGACATGATCAATCCAAGGTTTACCAACAAGTGACCCCAGGCTCCTCGACAATGGTTAATCCGAGGTTTACCATTTTTAATACGCGCAAATCTTCTATCTTTCCCAATGAGACAGACTTGATTGTCTCAAAGGTTCGGACATGATCTCGTGATTGAATCCTTTGAGAGGAGCTTCCCAGATTACATCAATTACAATTGGATTTATTTCCTACCGCAAGATATGGCTACTTGTTTGTTTTAACTATATTGGGGAGTTAATTACTCCCTACTCCAAGATGCTAGCCTAAGCTATATTGGTGATAAGAGCCCTAGAAATAAAAATATTGCTAAATCAATTTTAATTAAGCGTTACTTTTATGGGTTGTTTCTTAAGTCAATAGGTATGGAAATGAAACTTTGATGGTGTGAAGAATCAACTCCAAAAACACTGAAAATAGGCACCTAAAATGATAAACAATTCCTTTTTCCTTCAATGAATTCCTAGCTAAAAGAAAGAGTTCGAGAATGCAATTCTTTGAGAAACAAATCTTTCTTTCAACATGTAAATGAAAAGAAAATATTTTTGTCTTTTTCAATAAGAAATCAAAATGAGACTACTAATTAAAGCTCACAAAAAATCCCTTTCTCTTTTTCAAAAATCAAAACTACAAAAAACAATGTTCTTTTCAAAAGAAATCTACAAGTTCTAGAAAATACTCAAAACTACAAAACTAATCTTGAGATCTAAAAACTTGAAAAAATCTAATTGAATAAAAGCTTCAATTCTTTTTGAGGACGTTTTACTTAGTTATTCAGTAAACTAAGGATTAATTCGTTCAGAATAAAAAATCAATCAAAAAACATCCAAATGTGTTTTCTTTCATAAAAATGAAATTCAAAACTTATAAGCGAGTTCGTTCAAAGATTTGCAAAGAGAAAAATAAATCTATTTCTCACCAAAGGTAGATTTCACAAACCAGTGAGATTCATCAAGAAGAAAAAAAGACACCAGGGTAATCTAAGGTTTCTTAGGCTTCTAATCTTTGAGTCACTACAGAGACCAAGTGAAAACCACTCCAGGCATGCAAAAATTCTAGAAAATCATCTAAAACAAAAATACCAATGGAACTTATTTGCAAGAGATTTTTGACAGAACACATGCAGATCTGGGTAGACACCAAAATCCGTAAATAAAACATAAACTTAATTGGAAGACACCATTTTAGGCTTTTCAAACATTTAACAAGGTTCGCAGGCTTCCAATAGAACCAGATGTGTTACCGCTCCTTGTACTAAAGGAAAAGTGCGGAGAGGTCTACATTGTCTATAAAAAGAAAGTGCGGTTCCCTGTAAACTTTGGAAAAAACAAAAAGAATCAAGATCCTAAAAACTACCCAATCGTACACACATCAAGAAAAAACCAGAAACAAGAACAAGTTTCTCAAGTCAAAGAAAAATGAAAACCAAAAACCAAATTTAGTTCCCCAGCGGAGTCGCCAATTTTTTGGCCGGATAAATCGTTCTTGCGGACAAGGCCGACCTCCCTAGTATCAACAGATATCTAGCAAAAAGCAGGACAAGAAAATCTAACTTTCTCTAAACATATTGTGATTCATTAATAAAAACTAAAGAGGTGTTTTAGACCCTACCTTAAGTCCAACACTATTTTGTGGCAGCCATGCTTCAACCATCCGAAAGAGTTTCCTTTTGAGAACCTGCAATCACAAACAAGCACACATCAAATAACACCTGCATAGCTAATATAATAAATCATGTTCATTATGGTGATCAAGGAATCCATAAAATAAACCAAACACAGCTTATTGAAAAAAATAAACTTGATTGTATTAACTTTGAAATAGAAGAACTTTACAACCTTTGGTGCCTTGATGTTGTACAAGCTCTTCCCAGGGTCCAAAACAGGAATCTCCTCTACTTTGACAAGCCTCACACTCTTCCAAATGAGATCAAGAGGTATGTAATATTTCCTCACAAAATCTCAATTAGGAAGACTAAGTTCCAACAGCATTTCACCTCAAAAATATTCAGCTTTCAACCTCCTCAATAACCAGCCCAATGCTTCATTTTATAGTGCAAAGGAAGGAGGTTACAGGTCCACCTATGAAGGGATAGAGTCCTCCTTCAAAGGGATAAGCTCCTCACATCAAGGGGTTAGCTCCTTAAGGTATGAGATGCATGAACCTTAAAGGAGCGAACTTGCCACCTCAAGTTTCCTTCTAGAAACTTCTATAAATGACTCAAAGTGAGTTTTTAAGAATATACTTGCGCCTTTTTGACTTTTACAGGGGTTTGCACCCATTACACAGAGACAGAGTGGTCAGGTGAGCAGGGGACATGATCATTAGGTGCGGGACCGCAGGTGATGCTAAGAGAAAGTGTGGAACCAGAGTTTTAGAGACTTTTAAGGGCTTTCTCTTATTTTCAAGGCTTGACATGAAGAACTGAGGTTTAAGACTTGCAAAGGAGGAAAGTATGAGTGGTAATGGACTCACACAGATTGCAGAATGTCAAGGTGACAATTTTTAGTGCAACACCAAGATTTTTGCAGGATGTTAACAAGAGCTTCCCAGTTGCCACCAGAAGAAAATCAAGGTAATGAAGTACAAATATCAGAGGTAAGCCTCAATGAGATGCAATCAGAATATAAAAAATGGATATGCTCCTATGCATCTTAATTATAAAACAAAGCGAGCTTCAAGATTGAAATCAAATCAGTATGAACTAGTCAATGATGTATTGTTTAGGAAGAACTATGATTCGGTATTGCTGAGATGCCTAGAGAAACCTAAAGCCAAAAAGGTCATGCAAGAATTACACGATGGACCAGCTGGACGACATTTTGGAGGAAATACCACGACTCACAAAATCCTACATGCAAGGTATTATTGGCCAACGGTATTTAAATATGCACATGAATATGCAAGGAAGTGCAACACTTGTCAAACCACAGTTGGAAGAGAAAGAAATCCAACATTCCCTTTACAACTAGTTAACATCCAACAACCATTCGAACAATGGGGATTAGACATAATTGGTGAGATTGTTCCTAACTCTTCCAAAAAACATAGGTACATCCTTATAGCTACTTATTACTTTACTAAGTGGGTAGAAGCTGTCCCATTAAATATAGCTAATACATAAAATATTACAAGCTTCATTGATTAGTACACAATTACCAGATTTGGCTTACCCTCGGCTTTAATGTCTGACAATGCATCTTACTTTTTCTGGAAATACAATGGTAGAATTTTCTCTTAAGCAAGGTTTCAAGTTGAAATATTCAGCCAATAATATCCACAAGGTAATGGATTAGCAAAATCAACAAATAAGAACCTCACTAGAATGATCAAAAGGACTATTGATCAAAATCACAGGAATTGGTACAAAGCATTAATATTTGCTCTATGGGCATACATGATTACTCAGAAATCCTCTATTGGTTCTTCTCCTTTTGCTTTAGTTGTTCTTCCCACAAACGTAGCAGTCCCATCTCTTTCCCTAGTGCAATTTATTGATGAAAACCCGTCATCTTCTCTCTAGGATAGACAATTTAAAATTCTCAAGCTTGAAGAAGAAAGAGAAAAGGCTAAGGAAACCCACTTCCATCATCAACAATTAGTCCAAGCTTCTTTTGATACAACTTCTGCCATTCATAAAAATATTGAAGTAGGTGACTTGGTTCTGAAATGGGATAAAGCACACGAGGAAAATGGTAGACATACCAAATTCTAAAGACTGTGGCTTGGCCCTTTTCAGATCATTGAAAAGATTGGACAATTAATGTGTCTTTTACAAGACTTATCAGGTAAGAAGGATTCTTTGCCCGTTAATGTGAAAATTTTGAAAAAGTACTTCTCCTAGGAGATAACCTATTCTAATTTTGTAACATATTGGTTTCTAGGAAAATAATGGTCAAATAGTATTTACTTTTGGCTTTTCAAAATAAAATCTTTGATAACATTTCTATTTTTTTGCTTTTATAAGAAAGTAAGAGTTAAAAGGAATAATTAGGAAATTTGAGTACTAAAGTAAACTTGATCTCTTTGGAGAAACTTGACCTTGCTTAAAACATTTATTTTATGAACAAACTCTTATCTTTATAGAATATGAGGGTTTTGTTATCAGTCCAGAAAAGAATCTTTAACCTAGTAACGATTTTTGCAGATCAACATCTTAAAAAATCTATCATTATCACCCAAAACTCTCAAAAAATCCAATGATCCACCCCATTTGTTAATTTTTATTTATTGATAATATGAAATGATAACTTTGACTAGAAATATATTAATCAACACTGCGATTGATGTTGTGGGGAGATGACAAAATACTGATCATTTGGATGAATGAGTTTTCTATGCAGTGATTATTTTAAATGGTAACTTTGACAAAAAATATATCAATTAATTGTTAAATTGTAGTAAGAAAATGTTTCATTTGATTTGTGCCTTAGTCAAATAGAGAAATTCAAATTTCCACATCAATAGGATGAAATGAGTTGCAGTTTGTAAGAGTGACATGGCCAAGTCACTTAGTTAAATTAGTCAATTCGAGTTTGTGAGAAAGAAGTAGAGTTGTGCATGAGTTGATTGGTAAGATATAACAATCTAGTGGAGTTATAGTTAGCGAAACTCAGATATCTGAGTTCTGGTCATGAATAGAGTCAGTAGGAGTTCAGTTGAGTAGTTGTAATTGTTTTTAACTCACTGATCTCTTAGTTAACTAGTCAATTTTCTAAAAATAGCCCTAGTCATGCATGGAATTCGAATTGGTTAGTTGAGTGGAGGAAAAAGGCATCAATGCAATCATTATTTATACTAGTGAATGTACATTGTTTGCATGTAGCAAGTGAGGATTTTCTTTTGGAAATTGTGCAAGCAAATATGATTTTTCCATATTCTTTATGACTTAATTTTCTCATGAATTGTGCAAGGAAATAGGAGTAGGAGGCTTAGATTTGGCTAAGTATTTGCCATAGAAGACTCAAGAGAAAGAGATCATATTGTAGTACATGTTGAACTTCAAGGATTGAAGCTGTGATTGTAATAGAATGATTTTCTCATATGATATAATACAAACACAAGAGGTTTTTTTCCTAGTTGGGTTCGTCAGTAAAAACACTGTGTTCATTGTGATTGGATGATTGCATGTGTTTCTATTGTATGTTTTCCCTTCCGCTGATTGAGTAGAAGAAATTTGTGCCTATTGTTTTCAATCTGAATTTATTAGCAACTTCAAATTTGGAGTTATTTCTACATGGTATCAAAGCTATTGAAATCTACATAGAAACGAGGTTCTTGATATTCTCTTAGAGAAATTTCAAATAACAGAGTTTGGTGGTGCATATATTTCTTTAGTGTAGGAGCAATGCCTTTCTATGAATTGAGGCTTGAGTATACATTGGAGGAAACTTCGAATCTCATAGCCTGGAAAGACAGAATGGAAGTTGTATTGGATGACAATGGAGTATTGGAGTACACCCAAACTGATATTCCAAAACCAACAACATCAAATGCACAACAAAAGCCAAGAGGATTATCCTGGAGGGAGTTAGAGACCATGTGGTTTTGAGTTTTGCATGAGAAACAAACTGCTTATGCAATGAGGAAAACCCTCACAGAGTTATTCGAAAGCAACAATGATGTCATGAAATTCACATCGAAAGATAAACTCCGGAACATTCAAATGTAGAAAAATGAAACCATTATTTAGTACCTATCCAGATTCACTCAGATCAAAGATGAACTTAGAGGAGTTGGAGAGAATATGCCACCATCTGAACTAGTGAGCTTAACACTCCTTGGTCTTTCAAAGTCTTGTCACAACTATTAGGATTCAGTTAATGGAAGAGACAAGCTCCCAAATTGGGGGAAACTTTGGTCTAACCTGGTGCAGGAGGAGATTAGAACAAACACTAGTGATGGAGTCTCATCTAGAATTGATGAGGAAGAATACTTTTCTCTAGTTGGAAAAGGGAAGAATGCCAAAGGCAAGAAGGCCCAAGGCGAGGCAGAATCCAACCTATACCATGGCGAGAAGAAATACCTCAGTAAAATTAAATGATTTCATTGCCATGAGTATGGACACTATGAAACCAAGTGCCCACATAAGAAATCCAGTGAGGAACTTGCAACAACAACAGGAGGAGAAGCTCTCACATCATAATTCGAGTTGGATTTCACCCTCATTACTTGCATGGAAAGAATAATTAGAGGGAGTGAGTGGTACCTAGACTCCGGTGCTTCATTTCATAGGACATGAAATAATGATTTCTTTAGCAAATTAGAGGACAAGGGCCTAAAATTATACATAGAGCTTGGATATGATAGAAGGTATAGTACCAAAGGGATTGGCATTGTCACCTTTAAGGGGGAGTCAAGATCCCATGTTCACTTAAAGGATGTAATATATGTGCCTGGTCTAAAGAAAAATCTAGTTTCTGCCACTGTACTTGAAGACAAAGGATATGATCTGGTTTTAAGTAGAGGGGAGGCATATTTGAAGCATGTTTCTATTGGACAAGTAAAAAAAATTGGTGTTCGAGTTGAAAATATCTACAAGCTAGAGGTAGTTTTTTCCGTGTATATAGTCATACCTCCAGGTGTAAGGTGAGGTGATGTAGAGCCTTAGTACCAAAGTTGCAAAGATTTAGGCAAGGTCCATAGGAGAGCAACAACAATTGTAGTATACTATTCTCATGGGTCATTACCCTTGCTACACAGGCCCACAATATGTAGTCCGATCTTGAGAGATAGTTGCAACATAAAGACACGATTGATTCAATATTTTGGATGCTTCTCAGTGGCAGTTATTGCAGTAACAACAACAATGATGAAAGGGGGTGTTAGTTGTGTTACAATACATTCCTACAAAGGAGCAGGATGTAGATATCTTGAGAAAGGTTTTGTCAAGAGGCAAATTTGAGTTCCACATGAGTAGGATTGGGGTGGTTAAGAAACCTTTTCTTGCCAAAGGGGGGTGTTATATTATAGAAAGAAAAGGTTTCATTTGACTTGTGCCTTAGTTGAATGGAGAAATTCGAATTTTCACATCAGCCGGATGACTTGAGTTGCAGTTAGTAAGAGTGACGTGGCCAATTCACTTAGTTAAATCAGTGAATTCAAGTTTGTGGGCAAGAAGTAGAGTTGCGCATGAGTTGATTGCTAAGATCTAATAATCTAGTGGAGTTTTGGTTAGTGAAACTCAGTTATCTGAGATCTAGTCATGAATAGAATCAATACGAGTTCAGTTTAGTAGTTGTAATTGTTGTTAACCCATCGATCTCTCAGTTAACTAGTCAATTTACTAAAAATAGCCATAGTCATGCATGAAATTCGAATTGCCTAGTTGAGTGGAGTAAAAATAAATCAACATAATCATTATTGTATATTAGTGAGTGTACAATGTTTGCATGTAGCAAGTGAGGCTTTTCTCTTGGGAATTGCGCAAGAAAATATGAGCTTTCCTTATTCTTTAGGAGTAATTTTTCTCATAAATTATGCAAAGAAATTGGAGCAAGAGACCTAGATTTGGCTAAGTAATTTCCTAAGTAGACTCAAGAGAAAGAGATCAATATTGCATTGCAGGTTGAGCTTCAAGGATTGAAGTTGTCATTTTAATAGATCAATTTTCTCATTTGATATAATACAAACAGAGGAGGGGTTCTTCCCAGTTGGGTTCCCTAGTAAAAATACTATGTTCATTGTGATTGAATGATTGTATGTGTATCTATTATATGTTTTCCCTTCCACATATTAAGTAGAAATTTGCTTCTATTGTTTCCAGTCTGAATTCATTTGAAACTGCAAATTTCGAGTTATTTCTACATTAACGCTGCAGTGGATATTACAGGCAAATGATGGAGGAATTTGCAAAGGAAGTGAAGCGATTAGCAGAAAGAGTTTCAAAAATATGTGTGAAAATTTGGGACTAGAGAAAGGGTATCTTAAAGGAAATCCTTGTAGTGGGGAGCTGCAATACCTCTTTCTTTGGCATAAACATGGGTAATTATCCATGGTTGAGGCTAGACCTCGTCGGCAACCTATGATTCCCCACAAATAGTAGTAGACTCATTTCATTACTACAAGATGATGAAACCAATGGACTTAAAGTTATCAACGAAGACACTTGATTCAATGTACAACCTATTCAAGACACAAAATACAAGACGATGTGGCATTGCATGCTTGCTAAAGAGCATACCAATAGAATCTCGATGACACTTTGAGTGATGCAGAGGTGTATCCTTCTACACAACTAGTTATCGTGTTGGCATAGTAGAATGGGATATCAAGGTTTGCATTTCAATATTTTGCAAACAAAATATTAAACTTTACTATTACGTTTATCCTGGGCATTTATTTATGATATTATGTTTTATAGGTCATGCTCCTAGGAAATAACCACAAGTATTTACTGGAGGTTAAGATGCAAGTGACAATTGTCTTCAACCATTTCAAAGAAGGGCTTATGAAATTCATATTTATGTATTTGAAATGATGTAAATTGAATGTATTTGTGGTACATGTCTATCCCTTCTCTGAGAATCCCAGTTTTCCTTCTTCATGTCTACACACAACATATGGAGTTAATGGATGAATAGGTGGGGAAGCAAGAGTACACACTAGAGATCATGAAACACTGAGCGAAGTGGTTATGTCTAAAGAAACCATTTTCTAGATCCTATTAGTTTTCAAGAATCAACACCTGGAATTTAATTTCTGGCATAAAAAAAACTTAATAAACACACAACTAAGTTCTTAACAAATTTAGCAGAAGCACAATTACACAACCAATCTCAATCACATATGGCACACAAATTTTTTTCTCAATCAATAGTTATTCATTAATAAATTAATATGAGCCTACTTGGGCTCCCGTCCTAGGATAATGACACAACTGAGAAATTATAGAGTACAAAATAAGCTTGGATCTGATCCAATAGATCTTCCCTGTATCAATGCTCGATCTTCTTTGCACATTTGTATCTATAGCCTGTCTACACTCCCTTAGACCTGACACTCTAGAGTTCACACTCCTCCTGAGGATAGTGTCGTTGTATGGTGTGCCTTCCCCCTCTCTATAGCCTTGATTTTACAACTTTACATTGAGCTAAACCCTTAACCTGAACCCTAATCGCAAAGTGATTGACGGTCAAGATTAGATCTCACCTTACTTGAGGTCAATGACTAAGATAATAATTAAATTTAATTTTCTTAAGTTCCTTTTAGCTCAATAAGTCAACATATTAATATGTGATTTTTCCTATGTTACAAAGAGACTTGCTCAACCTAGAGAAAGTATCCTAAGGATGTCTTGTGGGCGACTTCTGTATGCTTAGATACTTGGGCTTGTGCAGAAGTACTTTCTCGAGCTACAAACTTCAATAAATCCCATTAGTCACCGTGAAAAATTAACATGGAGTTTTTTTTCCTTTAAATAAGTTACATTAGAAATGAACACCATGGGAAAAACCATGGGTTATAATAAACTTGAAGCTCGAGAATTGTCGGTAACTTGACTAGGTCAAGTTTACTTTAACTACCCTAACAATCCCCCCCCTTAAAATCGACTTGAGGAGATTAACTTGGTTCTAATAATTCATCAACCATCTCATTTGAGATCTCACATTCCCCCCCTCAAGCTAGGGTGCCAGTACACATGCCACCTTTGTACCTATTCAAGTGGTCCATTCCACAAGTTGATGAATCCATGCGACACTGCACTACATATATGCTTGCTTAAAGTCTTAAGGCCTTATAACAATTTGTACTCCTATGCAACATGTATTCTTGGACATCAAGTCTTACAACTATCTGTTAAAATACCCCTGCATTGGACCAAAACCCTTAGGGTGTTCACACACCATTGTGGCCCTCATCACACATTGACTTCATTATCCTAAAACCGTTGAGTCTATCTCTATTTTCTTGTCCATACAACCACTCTTTCGCTACATCTCTAGCTTTGTTGATCCATACGCTGACCTGGGATTTCTTGTTACTTTCCTCCTTACATAACTATCGATCACTTTCATCATGGGATCATCCACATTATCTTTATTTGAGTTTTAATTATCAAATTCACTATCATCTTGACGCTCTCCTTGGCCCAACCTACCATGCCACCCACTACAATTTCTATGTGGATCTCAATTTGTCCCTTTTCACATCTTTCTTTAGCTTTCAAATTGGACTTAAGATCAATCTTCTGCATATTCTACTAGGCTTTCAATGCTCAACTCTAGCTATTATATTTACAAGGATCTCATTAACACAACAAATTTAACCAAAACTATGGTATGTCCACCTTTGGATCTAATACCAGTTGTTAGGATCATGAAACACTGAGAGAAATGATGGTGTCTAATGACATCATTGCTAGGATTACGGTGGTCACTAGTACTAATTAACATGGAGTATTTCCACCTTTAAATAGACTACATTAGAGATGAATACCATGGGAAAAGCCATTGGTTCTCATAAACCTGGAGCTCGAGAATCACTAGAAACTTGACTAAGTTTAATTTACTTGAACTACCCTAATAATTTGTTGGTCAGATAGATGTTGAATTTTCTTTTCACTTGTTGTACCCTATGTTGGATCTAGAAATTGACATTTTTTCATGATTATTTCCTTACATTTTCGATCACTTTCACCTTTACAAATGTATCCTTTTACTCCATTAATTACATTTTTGACCAAAGTATGATATTCCCTTATGTCACAGTGCCTTGTGCATTTTTTCTTCTATTTGATGAGAAGATATTTCTTTCGGGGTAACTTTACTTACAAAGTGACAATAAAGATGTTTACAGGATGACTTGGCTTGTTAGGATGCTGCTACTCTCTTTTTCCTAGACGATGTTATGTTTCTCTCCATGGTTTTTGCAATGTTGCCACAGTAGGCTAGGTTTTGCCAATACTTTGACGATGATTCTCTATTCCATGCCAATGTACACTCTATTTTCTCTATGCCATTTTCGAGAGTTGATACAAACGTTGCTACTTGGCTAGGTCAACTACGACCAATGTGCCAACAAGGATTTCACTTCTCTTGGAAATTCAACCAACTCAACTATAACAACTGCAATCCTCCATTTTATTCACTCACCAAAATAAGATATTGTTATGGCTTTACTTTTATTTCCAGTAAATTGTTGTAATCTGTTAAGAAAAGAACCTTAGTTTGAATAGCCTGAGAGTCAAGAGATTCTCATCGCTGATTTTGGTACCAAGATTAGACAAGAAGAAAAAACCTTTTGCCTCATGTAGAGGGTAGCACCATCAATTTTGAGAATTGTCCATATTGTATTTTATCTCTCAAAGTTAACACAATATTTTATGGGTTCTTGGTTTCTTGTGTTAGCCGGTGGGCTGCGATTACTGAATCCCAACTAAGGAGGAATGCACTATTGGACACAGAGTGTCATTGATGTCAATATGGCAATATTCAAGGAGTAGATAGAGCCAAGAGGAGCACACAGAGTTATCGGAGCCAAGAGGAGGAGACAGAGCCACCAGAGGAGCAAACAACGCAAAGAGCAGACAGAGCCAATGGAGGCATGCAAATAAGTCATCGGAGAGCTTATATGCATGTAGGTAACAGATATAAATAGCCATCGGAGCAACAGAGGAACAAGCAGAGCCATCGGAGCAACTTAGGAACAAGCAGAGCCATCAGAGAAACAGAGGACGCAAATAGCCATTGGAGGACGCAAATAGGCAAATGTATTATCGGAGGAGAAAACCCTATATATATGCATAACCTTATATATATGCGTTTCACGCAAACGGAGGCCATAACATACATATTACAAATACACTATCAGAGGTGGAGCAGTATATTATATCGACGGGTTCATTAAGTGTCACACCCGAAACCTCCGATTGCGATAAGACATGTGGACCCGATGGTCTTATTATATCGCACCCTATTGTTATGTCGCATCTGCAGTAATCGCAATGAATAAAGAGTGGTCACCCCCGAACGTGTGATTGTGATTATAACACGGACCCGATGGTCCGACTGTAACACAACTTAATGCTAGATCGCATCCGCTGGAGGATTGGCCCGTCGGCCATTGACGATGTCATGGGGTCGATGTATAAAGGACCCCCAGAAGTCTTGAACACCGATTGCGATTGCAAGTGCGGACCCACTACGGAATTGTGTTATGGTTGAATGCTATATCGCATCCGCCCATCGCAATAATACACAAAGGAATTACACTCTCCCGAGCGCTGATTGCGATGTAAGCCACGAACTCGATGGTCCGATTGCAACATGGTCCGATGTAATATCACATCCGTTGTGTCACTAGTCTCGAAGGGATGTTAAATCCTCTGATTGCGATGGAGCTATGGACTCGATACAGGAATAGAAAAGGCTGAACTTCAGGTAAATGGGGTGATTCATGGAAAAATCGATTGTGATTGGACGTGGCTATCCGTTAAATGAAGCTGAACTCTGTGCATGCCCACAATCATTGTTAAAGGAGCACTGTTACACTCGTAACAAGTGAGATGTGTTCTCCGTGGATTATTTGGCACTCTTATGAATTAACGTGTCCTGTGAGCATGTTGAGACAGAGGAAGCTACAACGACAGACAAGCCAGTGGTGAGGAAGCTGAAGCAGGCGAGGAGGAAGTCAAAGAGCCAACGAGTAAGTGGAAACGAATGGACAAAGGCATGAGAATGTATAAAACAATAAAAACAGAGAACTTTTGGTGCTGTTGTTGTGGTGAAGAACCAGAGCGTGAGGTAGCAGAAGCAGCAGAGGTAGAAGAGGCAACAAAAGCAACGAAGGCTGTAGAAGTAACAGAGGCAGGAGAGTAGGAGTGAGAGAACCTCAACTGAATAGAGTGTAGCAGCATACCAGTTTATACCAAGGTTGGGTTGGAGCCTCAGAATTGAACAGGACTAAAGTCATTAGGGGTAGATGCTCCTAAGTTCAGAACCACTGCAAAACAGAGTTGGTGTTCTAGAGGTTGGATCTTCACTGAAGTCCAAGTTGGAGCTTGGCAACTACTCACAATTAGATATATACTTATATTGTATTTATTTCATTGCACTGTCTTGAGTTTTAATAAAAGCATTAATTCCAGTTGTTGATTTCTGTGTTCTGTGTATACATATACATATCTATATATGCTTTTGGCAATCACTAGAACAATTAAAAAGTAAGAAATACTGATTCACCCCCCTCTCAATATTTCCAACAATTGGTATCAGAGCAGGCTTCTTCATACTAGCCTAACAACTTGAAGAAGGATCCACATCCATGATGAGAAATCATGAAGCATCAGGAAGACCTCCTTTGTTCGATGGCACTAACTTTGGTTTCTGGAAGAAAAGAATGACCTACTACTTAATGTCCCTTGGACCTGAAGTCTGGAATTTTGTTCAAAATGAATACCGAACGACTTCCACTCTTCCAACAGACCCATACAAGAGGAAATCCTACATCGCAAATTCAAAGGCCATGAAATCCATCACTAGTGGAATCACTGATTTCGAGTTTACAAAAGTCATGCACTGTACCTCTACCAAAGAAATGTGGGAGAAGCTAGTTGGCTTGTACGATGGAGACTCAAAAGTCAAAAAGGCAAAGCTTAAAACTCACAGAAGACAATTTGAAAGTTTGAGGATGGAAGATGAAGAATATATTGCAGCATACCTCCTCCGAGTAGTTGAAGTGGTAAATTCCCTGAAAGGATTGGACAAAAAAATTGAAGAAAGTACCATTGTTCAAAAGGTATTAAGGTCTCTTCCAGACAATTTTGACTCCAAAATAAGCGCTATAGAAGAAGCAAAGGATCTAGATACCCTCAAAATGGATGAACTCCATGGAATTCTCACTGCCTATGAGATGAGGAAAGGTGGCCCAAGCTCCAAAGATGCAGCATTCAAGGCCTCAAAGTCAAAGACGGGGAAAGAAAGGAATGATTGTAGTGATGAGTTAGATGTGGAATCTGAATTGGCTCAATTTGTACGAAATTTGAAGAGAGGATCTAAGCTTAAAGGCAAGTATCCTCTTATCTATTTTAAATGCGGTAAAATAGGTCATTATGTAGCAAGATGTCCTCATAAACATGACAGTGATGATGAAGGAAATTCTAAAAGAATGGCACACAAGAAAAAAGGGTTCAATAAGAAAAACTTCTTCTCCAAGCAAGATGAGTCTGATGAGGATGAGTTTATGGTCAACATAAAGAAATCAGATGATGAAAGTGATCATGATGAAAGCCAAGAAACATTATTCATGGCACTCACAGATGATGATGACTCAGGGTTGGAAGGAAATGTAGATGAACTGTTAATAAGCGCCAATGAAGAAAATGAGAAACTACAAAACAAAATCATTTCTCTCAAAGTGGAAAGCGAGGAAATAAGAAGGAGAGAAGATCTCTTGGAAGCAAAGATTAAAGAAAAAGAAGAGACTTGTGAAGAACGTGAGGCCGAAATAGTGTCTCTGAGAAAGGAGTTGGAGCAAATTAAAAAGGGCTGTAAAAGCTCTCAAATACTTGAGACTATTCTGAAAAATCAAAAACCTCAACATGACGAGTCTGGAATAGGTTTCAAAGGAGAATCCTCAAGCACTAAGAATAGTGCGAAAAGTTATGCCGATGCACTTTCCTACAATCCAAAAGATGAAAAAGTATGTTATCAAAAGTGCATCCCAGATCCCAAGAATGAAGAGAGAATTACTCCAAAGAAGAATGTGGAGTCGAATCATGGACACTATAGCAAATACAAACCTATACTCCACAAGGGCCCATCACAAATTCAAAGAACGAGGGAGGAGTAATTCCCAGGAAGGAAATCGACTCAAACTGTGGTTGCTTCAACAAGTACAAAACCATCTTTCTTGGACACTGATTTCACTGTAAAAAATTCGGTCATCAAGCCAGACATTGTATGGCAAGCAGAAGTGAAAAGACAAAGCTAAAGGACTGAATAATCAACTCATATGCCCCCAAAAGGCAGGGACAAATCAAAACCTTCAATTCATTTGTTCCCTTGACCAAATTTGATCTAATTTTCTCTTTCTGCTACAATAATGGACACTATGAACAAGACTTCCCACTCAAAGGAAGAAATATGAGTAGCAAGAACTCCAGCATGGACAAATGCGGCTTGGCTCTATATGCTCAAAATAATGGAAACTAGTGGTTTGTAGATAGTGGATGCTCCAGAAACATGACAGGAGACAGAAGGAAGTTTGTCTCACTGAGGAAAAAGGAAAGGAATGTGTCCTTTGGAAGCAGATCTGGCAGAATTGCAGGAAAAGGAATAGTTACTCTGATCAATGGAAAAGGAAAAACTCAAGATGCTCTGCTGGTTGACGGACTCAAACACAACCTCCTGAGTGTCAGCCAAATCTGTTATCAAGGACATAAGGTCGTTTTCAGCACCAAAGACTGTGAAATAAGGAACTTTGCCTCAGGGAAACTTGTGGCAAAAGGGGTGAGAACACCAAACAAAATTTACATTCTGAACAAGATTCAAGAAAATAAATGCTACTTGAGTCAGATAGATGAGAGTTGGCTGTGGCACAAGCGACTTGGACATACAAGCTTCGAAAATCTGATCAATATAAGCAAGATCAAAGCTGTACGAGACATCCCAAGGCTGTTCAAACCAAATCAAGCAGTATTTGGTCCATGTCAACATGGAAAGCAGACCAGAATGAGCCTCAAGACAAAGGAGCTCTCTACATCGAAGCCCTTGGAGATCATCCATGCTGATGTGTGTGGGCCAACTAGAAATCAAGCACTCCAATGAGAAAGGTACTTTGTGTTATTTGTTGATGATTATACTAGAATGATGTGGATATATTTCATAAAGTATAAATTTGAAACTTTTGAGTGTTTTAAGAATCTAAAAGCCCTTGTAGAAAATGAAAAATATTCAAAAATTAAGTGCCTCAGAACATACAAAGGAGGAGAATTCACATCAAATGAGTTTAGTGAGTTCTGTAATATTCATGGAATTAAAAGGGAATTCTTGATTGCCAGAACACCTAAGAAAAATGGGGTAGTTGAAAGAAGAAATCGAACAGTCCAAGAAATGGCAAGAACAATTTTATTAGCAGCAGACTTACAGCCTAGATTCTGGAGAGAAGCAGTAGGGATAGCTGTCTATACATTAAATCAAACTCAATTAAGACCAAATTGTGGAAAAACTCCTTATGAGCTATGGAAAGGAAGTCCTGCTTCGGTGAAGTACTTCAAGATCTTTGGAAGCAAGTGCTTCATAAAAATAAATGATGACTCACCCGGAATGTTTGATTCTCGGGTTGATGAAGGGATATTTCTTGGATACTCTAAACGGAGCAAGGCTTAGAAGTGCTACAATTATCGGTTGAAGAAAATAGTGGAAAGCATTGATGTAAAGGTTGATAAAGATCTTCTAGAAAAGGAAATTGAAGAACATGAAGATGACTCTCTCATTGAAGAAGAAGAACCTAAAGAAGAAGAAATAGAAGAGGAAGAAGAAGAAGAAGAGGAGGAAAGAGAACCACATAATACCCCTTCAAAGATGAAGTATGTCCAAAGACATCATCCAGAAGAGCAGATCATTGGCGATAGAGATGAAGGTGTGCAGACCCAAAGAAGGATAACAATCACACCAAGAGAAAATTCATTGCCCTCCTATCTATGATAGAACCAGAAACATTTGCAGAAGCAAGTAAGGATCCTCATTGGGTAAAAGCCATGGAAGAAGAAATGTCCCAAATTGAGAAGAACAAGACATGGGAGCTAGTACCTCGTCCAAAGGAAAAAAACATAATAGGAACCAAATGGGTGTTCAAAAATAAAATGAATGAGGAAGGACAGGTTATCAGAAACAAGGCAAGACTTGTCTGCAAAGGCTATTTACAAATTGAAGGAGTTGACTTTGAAGAGACATTTGCACTAGTGGCCCGTATGGAAGCTATCAATATGTTCTTGGCATTTGCTTGCTTAATAGGATTCAAAATCTATCAAATGGACATGAAATCAACATTTCTAAATGGGGAACTCAAGGAGGAAGCCTACATGGAGCAACCAGAAGGTTTTGATCTAATAGCAGGAAAGGACTTAGTTTGTAAGTTGAAAAAGGCTTTATATGGGTTGAAACAAGCTCCTAGAGCTTGGTATGCAAGACTGGATCACTATTTACAACAACAAGGCTTCAAAAAGGGAGTGGCTGGAAGTAATCTATACATAAAGATAGATGAAGGTAAGTTACTAGTTGCTCTTGTTTATGTCGATGATCTGATTTTTGCTAGTAATAATGATGAAATGAGCCATGAATTTTCTCAAATCATGTCAAAAGAGTTTGAGATGTCAATGATAGGAGAGCTGTCCTACTTCCTTGGACTTCAAGCATCCCAAACCAGAGTAGGATTGTGTATATCTCAAACCAAATATCTAAAAGACATGCTCAAAAAATATGGAATGGAGGACTGTGCACCCATGAGGACACCTATGACCACAAACTGCAAACTAAGAAAAGCTGATGACTCACCTCTAGTGGATGCAACTCATTACAGTTCAATGATTGGAGCCCTTCTATACTTAACAAATACATGACCAGACATAATGCAAGCAGTAGGAATGGTGGGAAGATTTCAATCTGCTCCCAAACAATCCCATTTATTAGCCGTAAAAAGAATTCTCAGATATCTGAAGGGAACTTCTGATTTCGGTCTTTGGTACCCAAAGAACACAACACTGGCTGTAACTGCATACATCGATGCTGATTGGTCTGGAAGTATAGATGATCGGAAAAGTACTAGTGGAAATGAATTCTTCCTAGGAGACTGTTTGGTATCCTGGCTCAACAAAAAACAGTCATCCATATCATTATCCACAGCCGAAGCTGAGTATATTGCTGCAGCAGACTGTTGTACTCAGATACTATGGATGAAGGAAGCTCTAAAAGATGTTGACATATGTACAGATCAAACGATTACCATCTATTGTGACAACACAAGTGCTATCAGTCTCAACAAAAATCCAGTGATGCACTCAAGAACCAAACACATACCAATCAAGTATCATTTCCTCCCTGAACAAGTAGCTGAAAAAAACATCGTCCTGGAATATATAGTACTAAGGAGCATATCACTGATATTTTCAAAAAACCTCTTCCTCGAGAAGCATTCGAACATCTGCGTCAAAATATGGGGGTTATTTATTTATCATCACTCAAGTTCATTCATAAAGATGTAGCAGGACAGGGGGAGCAGGTTGACAGGGGGAGTCCGTATGCATTCCCTTGCCATTGATGTCAAAGGGGGAGAGAGCAGAAGAATATATTGCCATCAATAACAAAGGGGGAGATTGTTGGACACAAATTGTCATTGATGTATGTCAATATTCAAGGAGTAGACAGAGCCAAGAGGAGCACACAGAGTTATCAGATCCAAGAGGAGGAGACAAAGCCACCAGAGAAGAAAACAACACGAAGAGCAGACAGAGCCAATGGAGGCATGAAAATAAGTCATCAGAGAGCTTATATGCATGCAGGTAACAACTATAAATAACCATTGGAGCAATAGAGGAACAAGCAGAGCCATTGGAGCAATAGAGGTGTAGACAGAGCAAACAGACGACGCAGAGAGCCATCGGAGCAACAGAGGAACAAGCAGAGCCATCAGAGCAATAGAGGATGAAAACAACCATCGGAGGAAGTAGATAGAGCCATTAGAGGAGCAATATATATATATATATACACAGGGCTAAAGGAAACAACGGAACAATATATATATATATATATATTATATATATATATATATATATATATATATATGCAGGGTTAAAAGGAGTGGAAAATATATATATGAATAGGCAAATGCATTATTGGAGGAGAAAACCCTATATATATGCATAACCTTATATGTATGTGTTTAACGCAAACAGAGGCCATAGCATACATATTACAAATACACTATCGTAGGCAGAGCAATATATTATATTGGCGGGTTCATTAAGTGTCACACCCGAAACCTTTCATTGCGATAAGACATGTGGACCCGATGGTCCTATTATATCGCACCCTATTGTTATGTCCCATCCGCAGTGATCGTAATGAATAAAGAGTGGTCACCCCCGAACATGCGATTGCAATTATAACATGGACCTGATGGTTCGACTGTAACACAACTTAATGCTAGATCGCATCCGCTGGAGGATCGGCCCGTCGACCATCGGCGACGTCATGGGGTCGATGTATAAAGGACCCCTAGAAGTCTTGAATGCCGATTGCTATTGCAAGTGTGGACCCGCTGCGGAATTGTGTTATGGTTGAATGCTATATCGCATCCACCCATCACAAAAAGACACAAAGGAATTACACTCTCCCAAGCACCGATTGCGATGTAAGTCATGGACCCGATGGTCCGATTGCAACATGGTCCAATGTAATATCGCATCTGCTGTGTCGCTAGTCTCGAAGGGATGTTAAATCTGCCGATTGCGATGGAGCTATGGACCTGATACAGGAATAGAAAAGGTTGAACGTCAAGTAAATGGGGTGATTCATGGCGAAATCGATTGCGATTGGACGTGGCTATCCGTTAAATGAAGCTGAACTCTGTGCATGCCCACAATCATTGTTAAAGGAGCGCTGTTACAGTCGTAACCAGTGACATGTGTTCTCCGTGGATTATTTGGCACTCTCTTATGAATTAACATGTCCTGTGAGCACGATGAGACAGAGGAAGCTACAGTGACAAACAAGCCAATGGTGAGGAAGCTAAAGCAGGCGAGGAGGAAGTCAAAGAGCCAATGAGTAAGCGGAAACGAATGGAAAAAGGCATGAGAATGCATAAAACAGTAAAAACAGAGAACTGTTGGTGCTGTTGCTGTGATGAAGAACCAGAGCGTGAGGTAGCAGAAGCAGTAGAGGCATAAGAGGCAGCAGAAGCAACGGAGGCTGTAGAAGTAGCAGAGGCAGGAGAGTAGGAGTGAGAGAACCTCAGCTGAATAGAGTGTAGCATCTTACCAATTTATACCAAGGTTGGGTTGGAGCCCAAGATGTTGGAGCCTCAGAACTGAATAGGACTAAAGTCATTAGGGGTAGGTGCTCCTAAGTGTAGAACCACTGCAAAACAGAGTTGGTGTTCTGGAGGTTGGAGCTTCACTGAAGTCCAAGTTGGAGCTTGGAAACTATTCACAATCAGATATATACTTATATTGTATTTATTTCATTGCACTGTCTTGAGTTTCAATAAAAGCATTAATTCCAGCTGTTGATTTGTGTGTTCTGTGTATACATATACATATATATATATATGCTTTTGGAAATCACTAGAACAATTAAAAAGTAAGAAATACTGATTCACCCCCCCTCTCAGTATTTCCAACATGCACCTCCTCTTTAGTAGGGATTTCTGTGTTATAGAGGTAGCATAGTCATTTTACTTTAAATTAATTACAAACTATGTTAAGTGAGTTCTCGTTATAATTTCAATTAACACTGTTCCAGATTCTTGTCGATACATTTCCATTATTGTTGGTTGAACTACTTTGCATAATATCTGATATAGATTGCTCGTGTGTTAGTATAGTGACCCTTGATCGATCCTTACTAAATGTGTGTTGTCACTGTTCAATTTCTACTATAGATTTATAATTCTCTATCAATACAAGACGTTAATTGGTTGCCATTACATCTGTTATAGTATGTTATTTAGACAATGAATGTTTGATTATGATTTTCTTGATGGTTGTGATTGAATGGTTTTGTGCAATTGATTCAGGGAGTTCTATTTCCTTTACTTGCAAGAGTAATCTAGAATAGACGAGTGTCATTTTATTCCTCTAGTGTGATTTCATTTCCAGCATTGCATGCATAATGTTATTTTTATGCAAGTGGGGTTTGATAGTGATGCTTTAATTGAATTATTTTCCATTCCTGCAAGAGTGATAAGTTACAACAACTTTTGATTTGATTGGTTGCCATGTTATCATAAATAATTAGGTACTAATCAATGCTAGTTATCAGTTGTTGCATACATATATAACACTTGATCACCTTGAAATAAAAATACCTACCTCGTTTGACAATTTACGTGGGACCAATTAATTTGTTTTATTAAAAACACTAAAATTTCGCAACATTTTGGTGTTGTTTTTGGGGAGGCTATTAAAGGTGTACAAGAATAACTAGCATTGTTTCTTTTTTTGGATGCTTTAATGAAATATAGTGCATTAGAAGTGATCCTGGCTATGAGGTGATAAGATTGTAAGTTGGGAAGTAAGAATCTACACATTGCTTTGATAAAATGAAAAGGGTTTGGCATAATCAAAGGAAAAATCATATGCCCTAAGAAAAAATTTAAAAAGCAGGATCCCATAAATGATCTATTATTGGAACTATTCCTCAAGGGATAGAATATCAAGGGTCATCTGTGTTGGAAGCAAATATTTGGGAGAAAATCCTTGCAAACCCTCTACCTTAGAAGCAAGTCCAAGGATTTCTAAATCATTTGTGTCAAAAGAAGGTGAATACTAAGATATGTTAGAAGGACAGTGAGGTATAGACAGAGAAAATTTGGAGTATCAAGAATTAAGTATAGAAAATAATCAACCTATTGATCATTCTATTACAGAGTCAAGAACTGTTGTAAAACAACCTAAGAAACCACTAGAAAACCTTTCACAGCCAAGCGAACAATGAATACTTGAAACAATTTTGCAGAATCCTCAGATCTTGTGGAATAAAAGATGATGGATGACACAATTACCACTTTTTAGTTCCCTATTGGGAACTTTTAGGGATAAGCTCTAATGAAGAACATTACCTTGTTAACCCTCCCAAATTTTTAGAGCACAACCAACGAGGATCAACATACTTTTCTCTTCAAATTCAATGTTTTATGTTGGAGTTGTGATTCAACCTCAGATGCCCATAAATAAAAATAGTTTCCTTCTACATTGAAGGGAGTTGCATTAAGATGGTTCATGGGACTTGGTGGTGCATCTATTTCTTCATGGGATTGCATGAAGAAAACCTTTTTAGAAAAGTGTCAAGATTATTGTTGGACTAGGGATCAAAGGGATGAACTATTTAGAATTTCCTAGAGAGAGGATAAGAGCTTGGAAGACTATATCAGGCACCTTCAATACAACTAATAAAGGTCCAAGCATAGTGATTTGGATAAAGATATTTTGATGATAATTATGATTCATAGAATGAGGGATGATTGTCTAGACATGTTGAACCTCATGGAAAAGGGAGACATCAAAGGAACCTTATGTTGATATAGTTGCACTTTATTTAAGGATCTCAAGAGGATCAAAAGAACCAACGATTTGGCATGAGATGCCTATGATAAAATACAAAGATCAGCTAATGGCGGGGTACAAACAATAGAAATTGGTAATCTATTTGAAAAGGTCAAAATCAATATTATTAGTTCTCTATATACTCAGTTAGATATGTTACAAGTGAAATAGAAGCAGATTGAAGCTAAGAAAATTCTATTTATAGTTTTCCCCAACTGTAGGAAGAATAACCCCTTAAAGAATGCCCTCTTCATAATGTGGAGATATGTAACGTCTGTGAGTAGGAACATTCTACATGAAACTTCCCATTGTTGTCAAGGTTAAAAGAAATATTCAAGGAATCAGGAAAATAATTTGAATTAGCATATTTCATTGGCTCTAAAAAACCATGACAAGATCAAAAACCAGGTATGGCTCAAGATCCATCATCTTCTTTAAATACCTCGACTCTATGTATAATCCTCAACAGGTTCATTATAAAATGCAATAATCTACAATCCCTTGACAATTTTCTAATCCTCCCTTGGTTCAATACCTTGTGCCTTAGCCCTAGTGGCCTTCCCCTCCAAATCAACCATTTCCATGACCACAAGGATGGCGTGGAACCTATTTTCCAAGACAATTTCCTATACAATTAACCATGTAGTAGAAACAAATGTAACTTCCTTCTAATACACCAATGAGTAATCCCCCTCTGCGACCCCAACTACCTGTAGAGAGTAATACTAATCCAAATAATAAGGCAGTGAAACAAGTTGAAGTGCCCATTTATCCTAGTTACTGTATTTCCCTTATTGGATGTAAAGAAGTATGTTTGCAGTCTGGGATAACAGTAAATCTAAGAGTTTTCCTTGTCATTATATAATAAAAAGAAGAGAAATCACCTAGGGAAGAAACTCCAATACAAGGATTATTAGAAAGACAACATGTTGAAACCCATATAACTAGTGAAACTATTACTATTGAGACCTCTATAACAATTGCAACTACTATTATTGTTGAAACTCCTACAATAGTTGATTTTGTTGTTATTGTTGGACTTGTAAAAACTGATGTTGTTGTCAACATTAAGACTCCTTCTAATCCACCTTCCCTAGAGAGATTAACTATAGTCAAGACTACTCCTCAACCTCAGTATGATTTCCTAAAGGAGATGGAATGTTTTCACATCCAAATTCCATTACTCCAAGCAATCTGATATGTCTCGATCTACATAAAATAAATAAGGAAAATTTGTGTTAAGAAACTTGGTATGAAGCCCTGAGATTCTCCCACTATCTATGTGGTGGGAAAATTGTCAGAACTGATGTTGGATGAAGCTCCACATAGCAAATATGATGACCTAGGGAATCTGACAATAAAAATCCATATTAAATATAATGCATTGGTTGATTTGGGCACTACAATAAATGTAATTACTAGAGAAAATTTTGATTTTCTTGGATTCACCAATTTGAGACCAACCCCTACTGTACTAGAACTAGCTGATAATGGTTCAAAATTCAGCTAGAGGGAATTTTAGCAGATGTGGTCATTTCAGTAGACTGTTGGGAATATCTAGCTTATTTCCTAGGTTGTATCCTACGAAACACCTAGGATGATAATCCATGATCTTGGGAAGACCATGGTCAGCCATAGAAAATGCATTCATTAGTTGCAAATCAAGTTTTAAGGCAATGTTCGATGGAAATTTCACAAAGAATCTCGTCCTCTACTCTCCAACCAAACCAAGTGTTGACTATGAAAACCCTCTTTATTTTGAATTTGACTTAGAAGGGGATGATACATGGCCACTCCTCACTATTGGGAAGGCCCTGCCTTTTAAGAATGAAATAAAGGATGGCAGTATTCACAATTTTATTAGTAATTCCTCTACTATTACTCAACCAATATCCCATCTTTTAAATTATATAATGAATGGGCCTAGTTAGAATGTTGCCATTAATGATCTTATCATAGAAAGGATACCGAGTGCCCCAAATATTTAGAGTGTCTCAAGTGAAATTGAGCCCAAAAATACTTTAAGTTTTAACCATAATCTATGTTCTGAGCTGACAGAAAAGTTGATTCAATTGTTGTGGAAGAACACACAAGGTTTTGATGGGATTATACTGATATGAAAGGAATTCATCCTAGTTTATGTACTCATAATATTTATTTGAAGGATGGATTCCATCCTGTCCAACAATTGCAATGGAAAATGAACCTAACCTTGCAGGATATTTTTTAGGAAGAACTTAAAAAAGTATTGAATGCAAATTTCATCTATCCAATCTTTGACAACTAGTGGGTGTCCCCATTTCATCGTGTCTAAGAAGAACAACAAATGGAGAACTTTTGTTGACTATAGGGAGCTCAATAAGGTCACTCAAAAGGACCACTTCCCACTACCTTTTATTGATCAAGCCTTTGATATTCAATCTATTAAGAAATTCTTTTCGTTTATTGATAGGTTTAGGGGTTATAATAAAATAGGTTGCACCTAAAGATCAAGATAAAACCACATTAACTTAATCTGCTAATATAATCTGCTAAAGGTTATGGTGTGGAAGGTGAACCATCATGGGGAGTCCAAGAGACCTTGGAAGATTAATCCAACGATCACATAATGTATCTATATGTAAATTATTTGTGAATGATAAAGCAATTCATGCTTATCATTCAGATTTGGTTGCTCATTCCAATAGTAGTATCAGAGAAGGTTTTTCTGAGAAACTTATCAAATCTACCTCTCTAAATTGTTCATATGTGCCACTCTGAGAAATATTGAAACCCTTGGTCTTTTCTACCATTTATCTAATACTCTAACATGGTAGCAACTCATATTCCAACGTTCACTTTTCCATTGTTCATGAAACGCGCTGGTCCTGCCTTGAACAATACTGAATTGAGTAACGCTTAGCCTAAGTGAGCCATCGTAACATCAATTCTTTGTCCTCCTTTGCATTGAGAAACTGTCCAATGCTTGAAGCTTCTTTTCTATCATTTCCCTTCTAATACACTTAGACATTGTTGCACTGGTTCTCTGGAACGACCTGCTTTCTCAATGACACCATTGCAATGCACAATTTTCCATTGTATTTTAGTTTAATGTAAAAGATAAACATTGTTGATTCATGAGTGTAAGAAATTTGTAGAGTGCATCAATGGGTGTCTTTATGCACAATCTGTAGGATTCAAGGTCTTGTAAGAGTAGCTACAACATATTGGTGCTATGTCTTTGACGATGGATGAGATGACATTGAGCACAATTATACTATTAGGATAAAAAATGTGGTTGACAACCTGTGAGTGTTCTTTTGAATAATCTTGTCAATGTTCTTTATTGGAAGAATATTTTATAACTATATATTCTCAATACATATGTGTCTACAAATTCTAGCAAGCAAGATAAGGATGCAAACCTATTGAATATTTTCCTCGGTTCACTGCAATTCAAGGAAATACAATATGATCTGCTAAGGATTGCTATGGAGTGTGACAAAGAGCACTCATGATGGCTCTTCGTTTTTGGTTCATGTATGGATCCTATATTTAAATGGATGCAAGTTGGGATTCACTATAAAACGTAATGTAATAAAGAAAGACCAAGCAATATTCAAGGTGATGCTGTCTGTTGGAGAGGTAAACCCCCTCTACGGATAGAGGCGACCCCTACTAGCCCAGAACGGGTCTAGCAACAATCAAACAATGCTATCACACAAGTTCCTAATTGCAAATAAAAGGTAGG
>APFE031306750.1:0-22425 GCA_000404065.3 Pinus taeda
CTTTTATGTAGGTAACCTTACTTGTATAAAAATAGCCTTAATGGTTCTTGGAAGGATGGTTCCTGGTGAAGAATGAAGGTAAGAGAGGAATACATGAATGAAGTACTAGAGAAGGTCTAGGATCATCCCTTCCCACCAAGTCAAACATGGGGAACATGTGGTATGTGTGGTATCACATAGAGTATAACATTTGAAGATATGGTATCAAGTATCTATCATATGCAATGTGTATATTGCTCACTGGAGAGACTGTTAGGACAAAATATACATGCAATGACAACATAATCGACCATACTTAGATCATTGGCGTCTAGGCGAGACTAATGTTAATTAACTAAGAAGGTGGCCAGGGGGCCATCATGCCCCGAATCATGAGATACTACCCCCGACATATGTGATGGAGGGGATTGATCGGGTATGCAAATGTGAGAATGATGCCCCTAGTTGACGATTCTTTCGAATGCCATTTTGTTCCAAGTGCTCAAATAAGGGATTCAAGCACTTGACTCTACTGACACAAGAGTCTCTAGAGGATGAGGAGAAGATGTAGGGGCATAGGTCCTCCCTAGTTTTTTAAATGTGGTGATAACATGCTATGGATATGCCAGATTTATTTATAAGAATGGACTCTAAATACTTATTATGGATATTTTTATACATAATGTGATTATGCATGATTTTGTGGTGTCGTCGCCATTTGTTGTTATGGTTGTCTTCTTATGGGAAGAATGGATAGAAACAATAGGAGAAAGGAAATGGTGGATTACCAATCTCATTTGGCACAACATATATGTGTCAAAGGGAATGAATTTATGGGTTCACATACATGGTTTCACCATACCAAAGAGTGGCTTCATATATAATGAATTGATGCTCACCTAGACAACACTCGGGTTGAAAAACAACAATGTCAAAGGGATACGGTTGTTGAGGGAAGATGGAGGAATGATTAAGTGGATCATTCATGGGGTGATCTGGAGTGACATGGGACTATAGGAGTTCCTCAAATTGGGTAATAATAGTTGAACTAGAGTTGACACTACCAAAGGTGACATGAGGTTTGGGGAGAATTGCTTCTCTTGAACTCTCAAACATGGATTCCCCCTTACCTAAAAATTGTGTGGAAATGTAATGGCCACAAGGTGGATGTGGTTTGAATTCTTGGGATCAAAGTAGGGGGTGATGAAACCAACTATCATCATGGGAAACGTGGTTCACATGTGCATCATCTTTGATGGGAGACTACGGACAAGTGGATGTAAAATCCACCGATATTAAGATGGAAGTGTATTCAACAGATTGTTCTAAGGAGCATATTCAAAACCTCCAAGGGGGGTATGAATAAGTTGATCCCATGGATGATGATATGTATAGGATGGGTATTGAATTATTTGTCATCTCAACATGAGGAGGGGGAATCACAATAGTAGGTTGAGAAGCCTCTAGTCTTGGCGAAGATTTGGTACTAGGTTCTACATGTGGAGAAGGAGAGTCACTATGAGCGGTAGCTAGTTCACGAAGAACATGGAGTGTATCACAAAAATCTTCAAGACAAGAAAATGATGACAATAATGTTCATATGTATCGCACAAAGAACAAGGGTGGTTTTTGTGTAATGATTTATTCTTTTTGGTAGGCTCGGACAATGTGATGTGGACCTCAATAATATCAGGATTGGGTTGAGTATATGAGACCATGCTCTTAACTTGACGGAGGTCAACACAATTATTCGTGGAATTCCCAAGACCATGAAACAAAGTGCATGGAGGAATAGGCTTTGGTGGTTTAGTAGGAGTGGTTGTCATGTTGTTTTCCTTGTCATTGCCCTCATTTTTTTGGACTTCCCCCCTCATATGATGCTTTTGCAACAAGAGTAGAATCCCATTGAGGTTTCTTTGTAATTTAAGAAAATGATGGGGTGGTAGGAATAGGTTGAACCTGATTCAAATCCATGTAAGGTTTAAGTTGGCCGGGAGGAGTATTTAGAGGAGGATAAAAGATTCTAAGTGGTGGAACTAAGAAATCTATTTGATTGAATGGGTAATGAACTCTAGGAACTCCTCCTGAGGGAGGATGACCTGGAGGGACAACACCTAAAGGGAACTAGCCTAGAGGAATTGCTCCTAAAGAATTAGTTAAGTATTGAGAAGCAGATCACTAAGGAGCTAACTGTTGGGAAGATGTATTAGGTTGCTTGTTAGCAGCCCATGACCCTTGAAGCATGGAAACACTTGAAGAGTTAGGCTTAAATGAATTATGTAATGGTCCATAATAATTCCCAAGCAGTGTGGAATATTTATAGACCCCAGGGGAAAATTAGTAAAGGTAAGGGTGGTCTTATTTCCTGTCATTAATCAAATATTGGTCTAAGAAGAGGTCTACAACTGAGGGTCATAGTATCTCAGTCGATCAATAGTGACAATATTTCCATTATGAGGAAAGCACGTCTTGCGAAAGAAAAACGATGTGAGATCTAACATGGCATACGTGTAATTATGACCATTCAAGATGTTATAATCCAAAGGGGCACCAATGACTTTGATATCAATCAAAACTATCTTACTAGCAACAATTATGGGGAAATTTTAATATAAACCAAGAGGATGCGGTGGGTGATGATCCCAGGCACAAATATTGATAATAGATGGTGATAGGTCAGGGGAACCAAGTTACTTCCAGACACTAGCGCCATCGCACAAGTGTAGGCACCTTCGCCCATTATACATCGTTGAACAATGGATTTTTTTATTGAGACTGGTATTTGAAAAGAAATGGATGAAGGGAGAGGAGGATGTTCCACCTTATCAACATCAAATACAATGAAATGATGGTCAGAAGGATCCACAATGCCTAGAGAAGATAGTAGATATTTCCATTGAGATGGGCATGTGTGGAGAACTTCTATTGTTGACATGGCAGCAGGAGATTATGCTAAGTCATATACTATACTATACATGTGGTTGGATTTAGAAGAAGTAGCATTTCACTGTAATGGCCTTTTGGTGATCTTAGGGTGAACCTATGCCTTAGGATGAGGGATATGCAAGGTACCATTTGGTGATGACAGGGGCTTAGTGGAACTTTTGGGTTGAGAATCAGTTGTTGACTTATCAGGAGGAATATCATAGTGGCACGATCGAGTCTCAAAGTTGATGTCTTTGAAATTCATCACGAGAATATGATAATTTCCATTCCCAGGTTGCAAAGGTGGAGGTGTTGGAGGATTTTGGGCATGGTTGGGCGACCATATATCTGGGGCTTGGAGGATTCTGGGCATGGTTGGGCAACCACATATCCTTGATGAGGAAATGCATTGGTAGGCAATTTTGGTTGTGAAGAAGAAGGAGGGGGTTGAGAAATGGGTTGCGGCCCTCTAGAGGAAATTGTCTGAGCTTCCCATGCCTAATACATCTAAGGGAGGAGGGTACATTCATGAGTATAATGGCCATAAGTCCTGCAACAAGCACACATTTTATTAGTTCTAAGAGCCTTGTTTTTCTTGGGTTATCCACCTTGCTGCTGGGTTATGGGATTGGATTGATAACACTTATTAGCATTAGGTTGTCTACCTTAGTTTCCTTGATTACCCTGAGATGGTTGGTTATGGTTACCTTTCCCCTAATTCCTTCTCTTCAGATTTGGGGGAATGGTAACACTTTGTTGAGCATACACTTGAATCTGTGGAAGTGGTTGTTTTTGTGGCAGATGTGGTGGAGGCATGGAAGGGTATGGTGTTGGTGCCATTGGGGTTGGAGAGATAAGCAGTGCAAAGAGATAATAAGTGTTCGCGACAACATTTTGGCAACCACGATGAGAAAAAAAATGGCCCTAGCATTGACTGATGCAAATGGGAAAATTCATATGATGTGCTAGTACCTTTGTAAGAGCTCACACGTAAAGGATTAGAAGGGGGATAGGTGTAAACGGATCTGGTCCCCCCTTGGGGTTGATCTGAACTCATAGGAGGTTGATAATAATAAATATGGTGATGAATGAGGGTTGGATAAGGATCCAGTGATACCTTCGGTGACATGAGATGCCTCTGACACAAAATTAGCACTAGGATAAGGCAGATCAGGAAGGACAATATAAACTTAACCTAATTGTGCATAGATCAAATCATATTTCAACGCTATCAAGAGAGCTTCTTTGTCAGTCTGAGGGAAGTGTGAGGAAACATATTTACCTATGGGGGCAAAGATAGTTCTCAAAAACAAATCCATATAAACACGATCCTTAAACTCAGGAGCTTTACAAAGGCTCCTCCTTTTGTGCCATTCTTGTACATGGTCAGAAATGTGAGTGGTAAAAGTTTGATGAAAGAAGTCAATAGTTCAATACCAGTGTCATACCAAAGAGGTAATTGGAAATTTGAAATAAAGGCATTGGAAAGAGTCACAAAGGTGGAATGAGAGGCATGCAGTTGATTTACATACCACTTGGAAACAACTCCAATTAGAGTGCATTGGAAAAGATGAAGATGAATTGTTGACGATGGAATAAGATGAACACCACATGTGGAAAGAGAAAATTTGGTTGGTAGAGTATTCTAGAGGATTCCCTTTGAATTTGGGTATATCTGAGGGAAGTTAGGTTGGCATGTAATACCAATTTTAGTCATGGAGAAGGGAGAATTGATGAGCTGGCTTAAGTCTAGGAGACTCAAACCAGCCATATAGGGAAGAAGAGGTTTATTAGCGACCATACCTGAAGAGGTTTGACATTTCCTCCTTGAGAGTTACCCTGGTTAGGACCAATGTTACCAGCTTCGTTTCCACCACCCATATTAGTGCGTGGCATGGTAGGAGTGTGGGGTTGGTAGGATGACAAATCTAAGGAAGAGCTAGAAGTATCAAAATAAATTGATTCTATATGTAGACTCAAAGGAGGACTAGGAGGATGGATCCTAACTTGACAAGAAGGGGTAAGAGGTTTTCCTAAAGAAAATTGGGGGTGAAGGCCACGAAATCTCCGTGACAAATGCTTAGGGGGCATAATGGTGTCAGGACAAAATGTTGACACTAAAGGATATGGGGTGATAGTGATGGAAGAGAGTAAAAACCAACAAGAAAACACCTAGTGCAGAGGTGCAAAGTCTAGACTAACTATAATGATATACTACTCTACTCTAGGAAAACACATCCTATAAAAATAAAAAAAGACGTCTAGCCTAAAGGTTGTCTAAATCCTCCAACTAGTCCTAGTTCTATTGTTTCAGATGGCCTTCCAAAAGAATTCTTACTTGATGGGATTTGATCTCTGCAAGAAAAGTTGTCTAAGGGAAGCTAGGGTAGAGGAGAGACTGCTTTTCCCATACCCACTGCCTATAGGGTGTTTTCCTAAAATTGGCCACTAAGGTTACCTTCATCTCGCTAAGGCGGTTGAGTCTTGGGCTTCTTGGTAGTTAGTCAAAAATATGGAACCCTGGACCAATGAGTCATGTTAGCCTCATTGAGAGTTGCGCACACTTAGACCTAAGCCTAAGCCCCTCTCAAACAGGGCCCTAGAGCGTACCTACTTTGGACCGTGGAATTGTGAAAGATTTCAAGCTCCCTAGAAATTCAACTTTCTATGTCTTGATGTAAGTGATTGATGGGTGTTTTTGGAATCTGTTAGGTCCTTAAAATAATAGTGTAGCCCCTTATTGGTATTTTTATGCCCATTTAGTCCCCATATTGTTAATAGTGTGCCTCATAGAAGCCCACTATTATTATTGTTGTGTCCTTACATTATTATTGTTATGTAGGCTCTGATTATATTGTGACCCCTTAGAATCCTAAATATAGAAAGGAGGTTTCCTCATTTGAATCATCCAATAATTTTTCATTAGATGATTAGGCAAGTTCACTCTACTAAACTAGTCTATAATCCAGTCATCATGGGAGATTGGGCATAACTCCTTCTTGAAGAATCCAATATTGATCTGACATGTTGGGTTGGAACAAGACTTAGAGGGATACTATAGGATGGAATTTCAGATTTTGAAGATTCAAAATTACAAAGATACAACAACTGCAATATCTAGCTCATAAAAAGAAAGAAAAAGGTGTGTATTTTTTAAATTTTGCATAACTTTGGAGTGATTCAAAGAGAATAGTGAAGCATAGATATCATTTTTTTATTTCAAAAATCCTCGAAACAAAAAATGGACACACCTAGTAAGCAACTAGAAATCTCTTCTATGACACATGAAGAAGAGGAAGAAATGCAACATGCTATATCAAAATTGTGAGATCAAGTGCAACAAATTTCTCTCTCACAAAGAGGAAACAAAAAATAAATGGAAACTAAGATGTATGGTTTGAAGAATAGTTTAAAATCAAACATGGAATATTTAAAGAATGGTTTAAAAGCATACATGGAAGGTTTGAAGGAAGGTTTGACGAAGTTGCTACAAGAAATGATTCCTAATGGCGAAAAGGTATTAGATGAAACTCATGATGAGAACAAAATAAATTTTAATCATGGTTTCATAGACTCTAACGTTGGATTGAAGACCCACTATATTCCAAATATCAATATGAGGAAGTTTGATGGCAAGGATCAAGTAACATGGATACTACATATGGAGCAATATTTTAATCTCCATAATGTGTAACACACACAAAAGATACACATTGCAACTTTATATTTAGAACCCAATCAATTTGTATGGTATCTATGGCTTTGTTCTTGTAAACCACTGGTCACTTGGTAAATTTTCATGGAGGAAATGATAGAACATTATGAGGATACAAAGAGAAACACCTTCTTTAGCGAATTGATAAATCTCAAACAAAAGGGTTCAATGGTGGAGTACATTGAGGACTTCCAAAAATTGAATATAAGGGTAAATGATATTCCAGAGGGGAATATGATTGATGTCTTCATATAGAATTTAAAGGATAACATCAAAATGAGGTTCACCTTTGGGAACATGATTCATTGGAGAAGACATTCAAGTTGGCAAGAAAAATTGAAAGCAAAATTATGGCAACAAGGAAGCCTAACACTCACAACTATAAAGATGGAAGTGTTGTTGCTCCTAGCCTTCCACAATCTATAAGGTTGACACCACAACAACTGGAAGAAAAAACAGCGAATGGGTTTTGCTACAATTGTGATAACAAATACACTAAATGTCATAAGTGTGCTACGAATAAATTATTTTACATAGATCGTGAAGAGGAGGAAGTAAAGGAACAAGAAACTTCAAAAGATGAGGATATACACTAGGAACCAACCCTAGAGAAAGAAGAAATGAGTCTGGCCATATCTTGTAATCCATTGGTAGGAATTACCACTCCTCAAATTCTCAAGATAGAAGGACATATTAAGAATAAAAAAGGTAATAGTGATGATTGATTTAGGTAGTACCCATAATTTTATTCGTTGTAAGATAGCCAAGGAATTGAATTGCTTTCTATACCCATCACCATAGTGTCAAGTGATGTTTGAAAATGGAGGAACTATAAATTGCTCTGGAAAGTGCCATAATATCAAACTAACCATGGGGTAATATATATTGAATAGTCCAATGCTCTCAATTCCAAGGGGTGGTGTTGATGTTGTACTAGGAGTGCAATGGTTACAATCTTTGGGTACGATAGTTTTTAATTTTCAAGAACTTTTCTTGAATTTTTTTTGGGAAGGAAAGGAAGTTGAATTAAGGGGTGTCATAGGGAAACCAAGAAAGAGAATTAGCTCTAATGGCATGAAAAATCTTCTAAATAAAGAACAATGGGGCATAATTTCACAATTATGCTCACTCGAGGTTCAAACATTGAAATCATCTATTTCTCCTAATCTCCAAAAAGTCTTAGACAATCTGTTGGCCCTCAATTTTGATCAAATTTTGCTTATTAAAATACACCTAATTTCCGTCATTTTCAACCATATACCATCCATATAGACTTTATTTTGACCAATTTATGCATACTCAGGTATATAAATTATGTTTTTCAATTTTTAGATATTTTTGCAAAAAATGGGTTTTAAGTTCATTTTTGGATAGGATCGGAAATTCTTGTAATGACTTCATTGATGTTATACTTGCAGGACACCTGGGCACAAGCTGAACACATTTCTAGAAAGCTTGGGAACTAAGATTAAATGAACTCCTATTGGTTCGGCTAAACCAAGCTTAAACAGGTCCGGTCAAAGCTGGTCAAACATGACCAGTCATTCAAGAAATCCCTATGAAATAGGCCAAAATTAGTGATTTTTAGGATTTTTCCAAATTTTGTGTAACTGAATGGGTGGATTCAACCAGGATACATGGGATTAGGATAGATAAGGTTGTTAGAGACTTTTTAATCAAGTTTGTTTATTACATCTCTATTTAAGCCAAGACTATTGAACGCTTAAGGATGTAGAATTTATGTAATCTGATTTTGACACTCTTTAAGCACTAAAAGTTAATTGAAGAACCTGTTTCATTTCAATTTGATATTCATGCTTGGTTGATTTACTGAAGTTGTTGTAGCTGATATTTCTTCAAATGTGCAAGGCAAGGGTGGAGGGCCCTCACACCAAGCTAAGTGCACTTCTTGGTTAAATTTTCATAGTTTTCATAAATTAGTTCTTGTTTCAAATGTATTTAGATGTGTGATGATTTTTGAATGGATATTGGTTTAATTCTAATCTACATATGAAGGGACACACGGGAATTTAAGTTAAATTCCCCTTTTATTTGATCTTGAACTAAAATTGAATTTCATTATCCTTTTCTTATTTGAAGTTATTTATGCATTTCTGGTTTGAAGCAAGAATTGTGAAGGAGGACAACTTGGTCCTCCTTAGTTAGGAGCCTCTTCTTTTACATCTTCTACATCATAAACCATTGTTAATTAGTACTTTTGGATTTCTCTTCATGAAAGTAGTATTGTAGGTAAGGACAACTTGGTTCTCCTAAGTTAGGAGCCTCATCCCTCACATATTACATATGTCAATAAAAAATTACTTAATTGGATTTTATATTTGTAATGTGCATTTATTTCAATCTTTAGATTTCATCTTCTAACATTGACTACCATTGGAATCCATAGACTTTGGACATGTTTCTAAGTTCTATAAACCCAGATTGATAATAAAATACTTGTGTTAATCTACTCAATAAATTGACCCAACACAATCATTCCAAGGTATTTGAGACTCCTAAAGGCATCCCACCTATTCATGATCATGATTATGTTATTCATTTGATTCCAGGAAGTGTTCCTCTAAACATCAAGCTTTACAGATATCCCTATGCCTAAAAGAATGAAATTGAACATATGGTTATAGAAATGCTAGAGGCCAATATAATTCAACCTAATCAACAAAAGCTTCTCTTGATAACACGCAAAGCAATACTACCTTGGTAATATACAAAGCAATACCATCTTGCTAGATTGCAACACTCTTACATGAACTCTATTATTATTTTCTTGAAAATCCACATGTCATTGATATATTCTCATACTAATGTGTTTTCTCTATATATCAATAAAAAAATACATTATTTTATAATATGGTGAAAGCCTTTTAAGGTTTTGTGGTTTATTATATATATAATATATATAGATTATATAATTAAACATAATCTTTATAATCAATTTTAAATTATTAGAAATAATATTATAATGAAAAATAATTTCACAAATAATAAGCTTATTTTACACAAAATAATATTTTTTTACCTTTCTACTATACACAGATCGGTGATAAATCAACACCATCCAAAATATATAATATACACAATATATATATTCACTTTTCTATAAACTTCGAAGAACAACAACACAGCCACATAATTTACAAGGTATTCTTAATCATCCACAATTTACAAAGTATTTTAGAACACTATAATAAAATATAGAATAAAAAAAAGTATAAATTTAACATGAGATTCTTACGTTAAATATTTTAATTAAATTACCCTTTAGCTTAAGGATGAGAAGGAGTTATGGTTGATGAATTCATATTTCAACAAATGAAATTAGCAACAACGTTATTCATATATACAAATAGTACATAATTACAATTAACAAAATACTTCAAAGTACCAATGACCAAAATTGATAGGGACATGTTACTGTGTAGCACTTGGTTCTTATCTAAAGAAAATTATACCAATGTATTTATAACAAGGAATATTATGAGAGTTCTTTTAATTTATCTCATCACGTTTAATTCTCAAAGTAAAAGTGTGTGTGTGTGTGTATATATATATATATATATATAAGAAACCTTATAATCAAAATGCTTAAGACTAAGTTGCATTGATGTAACATTTATTAGTCCATGTTGGAGGAGGACTCTCGCTATCAATTTGTAGTTTGAATGTTATTAGTTTAACTTTGTTCTATGAAAAACCTAATGTTAAAATTTAGAAATAAATAACTTATTTTTTATTATAATTGAGAAAAAACAAATTTTAAACACTTGATTGGACAAAAAAAAAATGATGTCTTATTTCAGCGTTGAACTATGCTCTTAGAAGTCGCCGATATTTATGGCTAGCATATGCCATCATGCTTTATAGTTTAAGAATGTCTTTGGGATTCCTTTATAACTATAAAAGATGCTTGGCTTTTAACTCCATCTTGAGCTAAACTTATAGATGAAGTTGATTCATTGTGTTTGTGTTATTCTATGGCTTTTATTGCATAAAAGCCTCATTTAAAAAAAAATCTATTAATACACTACATTTCTCAAAGTTCATGAAAACATTCTGGCAAAGTAGATTAGATTCCCAAGACGAAATGGGGATCAATATATGAAAAATACAAGATCAATAGTATCAAAAAGCTTCATTGTACAAATATGATGAGTGTACACTTTCAAGAAAGACGAAGCTTTAAGTAATAGATATCAGATGACAAATTAAAAGTTTTGTCTCCTAAAAAAGGATGATATAGTGATAACAATGTGTTCTCGAGAGATGTGTGGGACTATTTTTTGGAAGAATTAGAGGTGATGCACTTGAATCTCTTTTTATAGGGCCATAAAACCAATAGCAAGGCTAAATAAACTGCGAAGGAACAAACATACAGAAACACTTTATATGTATTAGAAATTAAGGCATCGTCACTGACGATTTTGTTATATGAACTCTGTGTGAAGATCATAATTAATATCCATTTAGTTGACCCAAGGCAAGGAATTACACTCCATCGCCTATATTGAGACTCAATACATAATGTATAAGTTCCAAATATCATAAGTTATTTGAAACCTATGAAACTTCTAATAATTATAATTTGTGCATATTTTAGCAAGATGACACTCCTTTTCATTAAAGAATCTTGATTGTAGAATATCAATTGGAATTGGAGATGACCTTTTTCTTCCCACTAGAATGCACACTAAAAACTATAATCAATGGTTGAATGCAAGTTTAAGTGAATGATAGTCTATATAATCTTATGATTGAATTTTTTGCACAGCAAAATATAGATGCAAATTTCTGTGTTATGTTATTATCTTGATGGCCACATGATTTCTTTACACAAAGTTTATGTACAAGAATATTGAAGACTAGGTTTCCTAGCGACGAAAATAACACAACTAAATAAATTCTAATGTTCCTATTGGTATCAAATTTGACAATTTTTGTTTCATTTTTTCTTACACACATATATATATATATTATGGGTAGGCATTATGTTGCATCTAGTGACACTTGTTTTATGGAGTGGCAAAATTATGCTCTAAAATTTCTTTTGTTTGGTTAAGAGCTCACCTTCCTCAATTGTAACGAAACATGTTAATGCCCAAAACCCAAAACATATGGCAAGAGTGATACTCTGTCCCCTTATGGACCACTAGCAAGTAATTCTAGGTGATGTGGTTTTCTTTGAATAATTGTGAAGAGGCAATCTGTGTTCCTAGATAGTAGCTAGTGATGATTGTCTTCACTACTAATCTAACAACTAAATTATGATAAGTTTTACCACCACAAGACGGAAAAATAATTATGAAGAAAGAGAATATATACCATCTTTTAAATTTAGTGGGAAAAATCCAAAAAAATACCTCATTTCATAACAAACAAATCTCATATATAGACATTGTCGGCTATGTTGTGTGCTAGTATATAGGATATCACTCATAATGTCATATACAACCTTGGTTTACAAAGTAGATGTTACGAAGAAGAGCAACATAACATAAAATATTTTCGATTTGTATTTGATTAAATTTGGTTAGATTAGCTGAAAAATTAATCCAGATATTTTATAATAGATGATCCCAAACCTACTTATAGAATTCATTACAAGTAATACTATGCAACATACATAGGTCACCAAAACAGTGTGTCTAAAAACAATAATTTTAAACTTAAAGTTGTTTGACTCATTTGCAACACAATATTAATCTAATAGTATTGCCTTAAGCTTGAGTTGAAAAAATTTCCAGAATCCAACCCCTTTCAAATGCTTATAACAAAAGCATTCAACAATCCCCTATCATTGTAGACTTTATGAGAGATATGTATCTATAACTAATTCGTATACCCATCTTTCCATTTACATGTAATTTCAAATATTTCATCTTCAAACATCTTTTTTCCCCTTTTAAAAATGACCATATGCAACCTCATACTAGCTCTTTTACTTACAAATCTTTGAAACACTATGTAACCTCCTTCTAACTTATTCACATTCTCACATCCATATAATTAATAAACTTCCTTAACCATAACCTAGTCACTTGCTACCACTCATTGCTCAATATATGGTCCTCTATGATAATGTGCTTGATAATATACTCCAAATCTGATCCATTGTCATCCAAAAACATTTAAACTACAAACCCTCGGGCTCCAAATTTCCATCGGAGCAATAGATCCTTCTTCATGCTCGTCACTCCATGCTTTATTATCACTGTAGCATCGAATTAGGCCCTCCCATTACTTCTCAAGTTGATCCATCACATCAGTGTGAATCTGTCCAAACTCTAATCACATTTTAGAGTTGTTAGGAATATGAAAAAAAAAGATAAATAGAATATAAACAATTACATACATAACAAAATTTTATCTTAGAATACTTTTACCATAAACATCAATCATAGATATCTTAAATAACTTTGATTTCTCTTTGGCTAAATCTAACTAAAATAATGCTCAATTGAACTCAACACTTATTCCCTTCTTACTCACTTCATTTCCGAACGCTTTACAATGCAAAATTCCAAAGCCATTTATATACTAAAACCATGACAAATTTTTGGATTACCCACAAACATATTACAAAACAAAATATGACAAATTTTTGGATTACCCACAAACAAACAAAATATGACAAATTTTTGGATTACCCACAAACATTAATATGACAAATTTTTGAATTACCCACAAACATATTACAAAACAAAATATAACAGTACTCACTTATAGCAGAATGAGGTAAGGGATCACTTTAACAATGTCTCTCCCCGACACCTTGGCAAGCCTGGCAACAACGAACTTGCTACTGATTTGCTACGAGACAGAGACATGATGGTATAATATGCAAAGTACTACCATACTGTCCTTGAAATTTTAATAAATGGCAGTCAACAAGTCTAAACTAAACCTTCATGGAAAAGGTGAAAATAATACGAACCATTTTGGCAACAAAACCCTGTGAGAATTCGATCAGCAACCTGTTTGAACTCCCTCCTCCCAAACGACGTAGCCTAATTTCTGAAATATTTGATTTGATCCATAGCATTGAAAGAAAACAATGGAGTGGAAGACGTGACCCAGAATTGACGGGATGGAAACAACACAACAATATTGTGAACGATAGCGATTTTTCAGTAGTTGTTATATGAGATTTAACAATACTATGGGAAATTGGCCCTTTGAATATGCAGAACAAATCATTCCCCTTCCTGTACAGAAGTAATCAAAGGCCCGAGAGACCCCTTGGATTAGCTCATTTTATACGCAAAACTTATGCTTGCCATCGAAGTGCTATACCAATACCGATCACAAAGACATGGGTAAAAGTTTCTTCTAAAATGGATATTTTAACCTTTAGACTTGGTTTTTTTTAATTATAGGCTGAATCGGTAACTGCCCGTCTTAATTTATGGGAGATTCTGGATACCCTGGATCAATCTTAGTAGCTGCCACTATAACACCAAAAGTACATCCAAGTACCTGTAAGTCCATATACTAAGATCCTATGTTTTAGCAAAGATCCAATGGTTTTAGCAAAGGGAGACTCTCCTGCCACAAAGACTGAGGTGGGGAATCTGCTTCTTGACTATCCACCACAGCAAGCCAGTGTACTCAAAGAGATTTGAACTACAGTCTCCGAAGCTTCGCCCAAATAAACTTACTGTCAAACCACACATCATTTTACAAACCTCTGAGACTGGGTTAACAATGAGTTCATCCACCAATTTAGGATCACGTCTTTCCCTCCATTGGTTTCCTTCTTCAAAGGAAGGATCACAACCTGCTGCGACTCTTCTGTGATTTCCCCAGAATTTCTTTGCAGCCAATGGGAAATAGATTCAATAGTTCTTGCCTGCAACCATAAATTGTATAAGAAAACAGTTATAGCTACCGGCCATGTTAGTTCAAATCAATGAGTTCTCAAGGATAGCATGGTGAAGGTCGTTGCTTTTGCAGATCAATCAGGAAGGTCGTGCAGGCTGCGAAACATACAGGAGCCCTTTGTGAACAGCAGCCGAATCGACAATGGAATACCAAAGAGTCCCTGCTTCTTAACCAAAGCGGCCTTTGCAGTGCTTGACTGCATGTAGATTGTTACCAATTATTATTAGAAGTTTAAAATTATTTTTCAGTTTTTTAAAATATTTTTAATAAGGGACAAAATAATATAAATTAGAATCCAAAGTCCAATCCTCGTCGAAATATATAATATATTTATGTGATTTTAAAACATAAAATTTAATTTGGGTAGAGGATACTAAAGAAATTCTTCAAACTTATTTAAATAAAGCAATTAAGATAGTCATATGAGTTAAATGGCTATAATATATATTATTTAAAAAAATATAAAAATTTATTATATAATACATTTCATATTAAAAGTAAAATAAATTATAAATTTAATTTAATTATAAATTTATTTAAAACTATGTAATAATAATAATATTAACATATAAGTGAACAATATATATTTTAAAAAAATGTGAGACAAAATTCTTAATCGTTGAAATTTATTTTTATTTTATCATTGATATTCTTAATTTGTAAATAGATTTTATTACGATACTATGAGCTAATACTAATCATAGCTCACTTCATATGACACTTGTATAAATAATTTTTTTAATTAATCAATTTAATTAAAAAAGAAAATATGTCATAACTATTTTGAAAATAAATAGTTCGCTTCATATGACGCTTGTATAAATGATTTTTTTTTATCTAATCAATTTAATTAAAAGAGAAAATATGTCATAACTATTTAAAAATAAATATTTTTTAATTTGTATATACTATTATGAATATTTTAGAATATTTTATGGAAATTAAAATCTCCATTATTATTTATAATTATTAATAGCTAAAAAAAATTATAATTTTTTTTCTAAATAAATACACTTATAATATTAATAAATAAAAAGATAAATTAAATTAAATAAAATTATAATAAAAATTAATTAATAAATTGTAAAATGATAATTAAATCAGAACCAAATCATTTTTAATTTTAAATACCATACCTATTGAGACAATGCCTAGGGTAGTAATAAAACATTAAATATAGAAAATATGAAATATCTATTAAATAACAACTAAAATATAAAAAATATTAAAAGTTATAGCATTAAAACAAAGAGGTATACGTTGATTAAATAAAATGTAGAGCACTTCGATGTAATATTTTGGATTTTTTTATGGGGTGCGCATGCATGGTTTGCGGTTATTAGATATCAATAGCGTACATAGATTTTACGTTTTTTATTTAATTGTTTGATGATTTATTTTTCATAGTATTAATATTGAATAATGAAAAATTTAAATGTTAACCTATGTAAGTAGGTTAATTTTTCAAGTGTTTTTTTGTTTTAAAGGTTGGTCAATTTTAAATTAAAAAAATGTTATTTCTAAATTTTATGTTTTTTTTAAAGTCATTAAAATTTTATATAATAATTAGAAATATTTCAAAACATTATATATTAGGCATATTAAAGAATAGGATATTTACCATGGTTTTTAAAAAATTTTAAATTTCTGCCCTTAAAATTTTTCTTCATCTTCAAATTCTCGATTACTTATTATTTTTGTTTTCTTTCTTATTATTGTTTTTTAATATAATGTAAACTTGTTTAAAAATCTCCTAATTTCTTAGGTTTATCTTATTTTCTTCAACCTAAAATTAAACATTTGACTTAAAATAATAACACCACTATTAAAACTAAAGCAAATGGTTTACCTAAAGAGATTCTGCATTTTTTCCTTCTTCCTTTACACCAAATTTTGTAACTACCTTATAAGGAATTTTAAATTATTAATATGGATGGACATATAAATTTTAATTGACATCTAAATCCAAATACCTTTAAATTTAATAATATTTTATATTAATTGGCTATGCACCAAACAACATGTTCAAACCATTTCACATTTGTTTACATGATTTTCATATCAAATTGACATATTTTTAAATTTGAAAGAACACATCATTTCATACTTCTTTACATGAATTTTCATTTTGACATGATATTTTTTTAAATTTGAAAGAATAAGACAAATAATATATTGGGCTTTATTTTCTCTCTTTTTCCATTCAATCAATTGTGTGAACTAACTAAATTCTATATGCATGCTTTTCACTATGAATAATATGTGTTTCATTAATTGCATATAACTTTTGGATTTACCTATGAGAAAAATGAGGACATTAAATTTTCCTAAAAAAAATTTCATTTTCAAATGTGTGCCTTTAATATTTTAAGAATAAAAAAAATCAAGTATTTTGCAATAGAAATATATTTGTAAATAATTTCTAATATTATAAATAATTTATCAACTATGGTAAGCTAATCTCTGATTGTAAGTTAGGCTTCTAATCATTCCTTCAAATAACAACTCCCTACCACTTTTCTAAAAAGTAGAAATACTCCTTTTCCTTTATGCAATGAGTTGGACTTGGAAGTAATGAATCATGTTGGAAAGGCTTGTTCAAACAAATATAAAGAAACCACTTTCATGATAACTATGGCTCCTTGATTAACAACCACTTTCTTGATAGTGATGGCTACGTCATCACCTCTCTAACAACAACAAATTGATCCCATCCTCAAATATGTGGCCTTATATTAAGTTTTATCCCCACAACTATAGATAGTGGTTTTGCTACATTGTCAAGGATGTACAAATTAATCTCATCCTCAAATATGTGGCCTCATATTAAGTTTTATCCCCATATTATAGATCTTGGTTTTGCTACATTGTCAAGGATGTTTGTAAATTGTTTGTTGCATTCCTTTCTTAAAAAAAACCTTCTTATTAATCATGTGGTGTTACTCTTTACAAACTATGTTTCTAAATTTATTTGGTTTGGAAATGAAAATTATAAATACTCATTTATAGATTTTACACTTTTATATAGCTTCAACATTGCATTGCATCACCATCTTCTTTAGCATAGTGATTAAGGTAGGATTCTTGTCATTGATTAATTAAAATGTACATCCCTTCTAAATAATTACAATGACTTATTTTATTGAAAAAATAGCAATACCTTTTTCTATAAAATTTATAATTGTGAATATTATCTAACTTATTTCTATTAATTATCATCAAAAATTTATATTTTACCGTATAGCACTGAACTTTCTTATATAGGGTTCATTGTTTGTGGTTGACATCTAATTTATTCTTATTAGTTAGGAAGAAGTTGAGAGATTATCTTAAACCATGATCAACAACTTATATTTTACGGTGTTTGGTAGAGACATTCAAATCACAATTAGAAGTATCTATTTAGATTTAGAGTCCTGGAATCAGTCTAAGATTACATTTCATTACAGAGATCATAATTTCACATCATGTTGATCCTAGCATATTGATTAAATTAGGTAGAGTTAAAGTAAGATTTGAAATTGCTTAGGTAAGACCTTATTGCTTTCGATCCGGTACGACCTTATTTTGGGAAAAAGTTTAATAACCCAAAACGCAAGTGCTTATAACAAGGGTGAAATTCTATCTTGTAAACTGTGGAGAAATCATAAAAAGTAAAATTCTAACTATTTTTTAAATAAAAATTTCGGTAACATTCTTTTAAAAATTTCTAAAAGGCTACATGCATAGATGAAAGCTAACCTTTTTACCACGGGTCTGTACAGACAGAAAACCAGGAAAACTTCTAACAGACGTATACAGGAATGACAGAAAAGTAAAAATCCACATTACTTATAACCTGTACAAATCATTAAAAACTACCCTCAATCAATGGTGATCGACAAATAATATTGCAACACTTCGTACAACTAGATAACTGTATCAATTCATAAAACAAGTCAGATTGTCAAAAGAGGAAGGAATCGAACATCATTATAAGTATTTCAGCAAAGCTGATGACAAATGTTGGAGTAACTCATGGAAGCTTTTATATGGTGTAGTAATTAAAATGCTTCAGGGAGATCAATTTTCATCATTACTTTCTGGTGTATTACTTTCTGGTGTATTTGGAGGTGGCGGAATAATTCCATTTTTAATGATAAAAGAACTCGGATGATGGATATTTTCTCCTTCATATGTGCTCTCTATGAGGATATTCAGCTTTCCTCTTCCATGCAAAAGGAATTTCATGATACAAATATTCCACTGGTGTCTTTATCTCTGCCCAAAGCGTTTTTTGATGGGGCTGAACAGAACGGTGTTTGTGGCTGTGGTTTTCTTATATCAGCAGACAAAGATAGTTTTTTCTCTGTTCATTGGAATGGGGGGAGGGGTACAAATATGATGGCTGAGGCGATGGCTCTCACAGGCCTCATGAGCTTCTGTCTTTTTTTAAATATTCAAGATGTTTCTATCTATGGGGACTCAAAAGTTTTGGTGGATTATGTTGCTGGGAAAAATACCATCTCCAAGCCTCATCTTGTGGGGTGACTAGAAGGGATCAGGTTCTTTGGGACCTCCTTAAAAGGTGGTTCAGTAAATTACATCCGCAGGGAGCAAAATCAAATCACTGACTCCTTAGCAAAAAAAGTCTTCAAGCTGCTCCGGGGTTGTGGCATCTTCAGGTTTCCTCTGATGGAAAATGCTATTCCATTCAGGAATTTTTCCCTCCCAATTTCTAGTTTTTCTTTCATAGTTCTCTCTGTTTTTATTTCTGTGCTATATAAGAGGCTAGTTGCTATGAACTATATGCTATGTGTTTTGGTTGAACAGGCTTCACTTCAATCTCTCGGCTTACTTCGGAATGCATACAGTTTCTCTTTGTCCATATAGGCGGAGGACCTTTATACCGATCCTGCGTTTGCATATGGTCTTCATTTCGTTTTCTTTTTTGCTCTATCGTCATGGTTTCTCAGGCCTGATCTAGATATACCAGGATATGGCTTCACTGATGTTACAGTTTCATTATTATTGGAACGTATGCTATTTCCTGGCTGATTGTACATTTTAGACTCTTTGATATTTCTTATATAAAAAAATTATGCTTTTTCTGCCCTGAAGAAAACTATTTGAAATGTTGGACGAATCGAAAATCATTATATAGTTTTTTTTCAGAAATCTGTGGCTTTCAAAAATCTCTAAATTTGTGATAGATGGTGCAATGGATTTATAAATTCATTTTCACCAAAGCGTTTTGCTGAGAAAGAAAAGGTTAACAGCAAGGATTTCAGCAACGAATTAAAAAAGATATTTCCACAGTTAACGTATATACAAATATTCTCCAACAATGGAAATGGGCAATGTAGTACCTTTTTCAAATCTGCCTCTGTTTGAAACGATTCGAATTATTCGACAAGTACCTGCGATTGCTGAACTTTCAGCAGCCTGTGTAGTTAAGCCCGGATCAGAAGGCTAACAGACAATTAAACAGTAAACTCATCGTATCATATTCCTAAAAAACTAGGCTACAGGAGCTGAAAAGTTACCTGATCAGGATAATCCTTGAAAGGAATTGCAGAATGTAAGCTAGTTTATCCACATCAGATAGCAACCCACGAAACCAAGTATTGCTACTTTTCAACCCTTCCTGGCTTTGGCTACATTTAAAGCCGCACTCATCCTGATTCCACCCTCAGAAAGGAATTAAGTAAACCAACATGTGTGATTTTATTAATTAACTGTCCTTTGAAAAAAGTTGTAATTGATTGTTCATTGAGCACAGACTTCATGGGAAAGAGCAAAATGTATACCCAGCTGCTTCATGTCCAAAAATACTTGGAAAGAGATGAGTCTGATTGTTCTGCAACCAAAGCAAAGCATACGAGTGATTTAATTTGCAGGAAAATCTAATAATCTAAACTTTAGGGCAGTTCTAGTTACTGAATCCTTACATTTTCTTGCCAGAAAAGAGGCTTTGTGTCGTATAATGCAATATAATGCACTTCGAATCTGACTTCCGTTGCCTATGGAGAAGCAACTTCCAGTTCAATCTTGAGAGGCTCCTCTGCTCCCCAAGCTACACAAAAGTTCAAATAAAAAATCTCAGACAATTTTGACATGATAGCTACACCTAAATTACACAAACAAATAGACTTATAGAGGATAAATCGGTCTTAACACTAAAGATCTTCCACTCCAAATATCTCTGCAACCTAGAATGTAGGCATGAGTCCTTACTCATTGATTACCTTAGCATTTGATAAGTTTGCCTGCAGTAGAGCTTGGCATTTCTCTGGACAGGTTAATCCCTTTAGTAGGTTTTTTTATATGCCTTTGAAAGCATATTCTTCTTTCACTTATAAGGGTTTATTCATTTATTTCAGATTATGTTATTTTTATTATTATATTATATTAACACAATCATATTAATAAATATAAATTGATAAAATCATGTATAATAAACCTCGACTCTAGGAGGTTAACCCCTAAAACATGTTTATGATTAATAAAATGAATCATTCATCACTATAAATCACCCCAGCCTAAGTTTAAAATATATTTGTTCTATAAAATTAATACAACAAATATTTTTAATATTATTTATGACAATACCAAATATCTATATACTGCGAATCCATATATCTGTATACTGTATACTATTCATATAACCTACTAATCCCAATGCCAGTATATTTAATTAAAGATATTCAGACCATTGATTCTGTAAAACCACCATAGTATCTTTAGGACTGCTGCCCACAGTTTTCTCCACAACATACTATTTTGTCTGCTGCCCACAGTTTTCTCCACAACATACTATTTTCACTGCTGCCCATGGTTTTGTCCAAAGTATGGAGTACGGCTCTAGGGTTTGCCAAGAAAACCTTAAGACCTAAAAAAAAAGCTGGGATATTGTTGGCTTAGTAACTTACCTTTCTCTCGTAGCTCACGAGTTTTCTCCAGACTATGGAGTACGGCTCTGGGGTTCACCAAGAAAAAACTGAGATGTTGTTGAATTTTAGTACTTATCTTTCTCTCGTAACTGACGAGTATGGAGTACGGTTCTAGGGTTTGCCCACCAAACCTGACAGAACAAAAAAAACTGGGACGCTGTTGACTTTTAGGAATTTAACGCTCTCGTAGATCACGAATTTTAGCCGAAGTATTCGAACCCTAGACCAGCACTCCAAAATGTTTTGTTTCATTATCTTAATAAAAATGTTTTCCATCCAATTTTTTTGTTTTTCTCTTTTCGGGCTATTCCCTATCATGACGGAAAAAACTCAGCATAATTATTATATGAAAACTCTTTCAGAAAATAATATTATTACAGGTTAATGAGATTTCAATTTGGAAAAATTATCATTAAACTCTCAACTACTTAAACTACATTCAATTAATAATATTAAAATCTCCCATCTCCTTAAACTACTTTCAATTAATATATTAATTCAATTAATGTTATTAAACTCTACCGGCTACCTAAAATATATTCAATTAATGTTATTAAACTCTCCCAACTACCTAAACTACATTCAATTAATATTGTTAAACTCTCTGAAGTACCTAAACTATATTCAATAAATGTTACAGTCATATAATATTCTCCCTATCAATTTATTGCTAGATTGCTAGTGTTTGGTTTTGACTTTAATACTTGCCTATTGATTTTATGTCCATTGTAATTTCCTCCATATTAATTTATTAAAAGTGTTTGGTTTTTGACTTAAATACATGGTTTGTTTAGTTGGCCCTAATACTTGCCTGTGCCTTTTCATTCATTATATTGTAATTTTCTCCCTATTAATTATTATGGGTGTTTATTCTATATCATATGTGTTTTTTCATTTTATTTTAAATTGATATTAAAGTAATTTTTTCTACAGTGTTTTAGAAATAATTTAAATAATTGATATTAAAGTAATTTT
>APFE031306752.1:0-20698 GCA_000404065.3 Pinus taeda
TTGTTACTTCGACTTTTCTCCATTGATGGACTCGCACGGTGTTTTGTATTCCATTTATTTTGAATGGGTATTTGTTAAGGCCACTTATCTTACCACTTCTCTTCAGACATTGGCCAACATTTGCATTGTGTTGTTTCTTATCCAATTGGCAGATAGATTGGAGTTAGGAATGGGGTGCCTGTGGATCCACTTCAAGAAGAAATTCAGTGCCCCAATTCGAATTCCCAAGTTTTGCTGCAGATTTGGAGAACAGTGCGAATGCAAACTATATGATGGTTTTGGTTCAAATTCCCATGTGTAATGAGATGGAGGTAAGCTTAAGCCTAATATATTGTATTGAAATGTGGGTTCTTTTAATCTCTTCAACCTACATTATCTAACAATTCTCTCCTCAACCTACATTATCTAACTATCTCTTGTTTTGTTTTGTATTTTAGAAGAAGCTAGGCTACATAATGCTAGATTTGACGGGCAAATGGGTTTTGAAATTTCAAGTCTGATAGTAAGGCTTGAAGTGGGTGAAGTTGGATATTAAATTGAGTTGCAGTTGGATATTAAATTGAGTTGTAGCAAGATCAAGATACAAAGTTAGTGTTTGATGTTGACTGGAGAAGAGGAGGCAACACTTTTCTTTAAGTCGGAACGTGTACATCATTCAATAAACTTTACTCATGGTATCATATTACTTTTAACCATATTTTCAATGTTCTGTTTTGTGTAAAAAAGTCTCTAGCTTTTGACTTTTGTTTATAACTGTGTGGAATGTGAAAGATTCATTATAGTTTTAAGCATTCACGTTTATGTCATTGCAAGCTCAAACATTGCTTATTGTAAATGCTTCTCCTACAAGATATCAATCAGATCTTCCACCAGCCCTAATTCATTATTATTACATTCGATTTCAAGCATTGTTAGTTTTATAGCTATTCAAACTCATTATTACCATTAATTTGCTGCAGTTCAGTTACGACATCTGAAACCCATGATTATTCTAGTTGATTTTAGAAATTACTACTACAATCAATGGAAACCATTATTACAGTTGATTCAAACAAATTTTTACTGGTGACATATTTTCACTTTTATTACTAATTAGAGTAAATAATTTTCATGTTATGTTATTGAGAAATAAAAACTCAGAAGATATTTTGAAAGGTTGATTGTCTACTCACTTTGTCCAAACGCTTCCTTTTGAAGTGACATTTAAATATCTATGGTATGTAATATGATACTTACACATAGAAATCCATATATTATGAAATACATGCTATTATATTTTTGCCTAAAACCATCAAAAGCATGAAACCATCAAAAGTATTTCTAATTGAAATCATCAATGTACAAGAAGAAAAATGTATAAAATCCATATTCATATTACCACCGAATGGAGAATTGAGTAATTGATCTATAATGTATCGAGTGAGGCTTATTGAATGCTCTGTTTAATCAAGATATTGTTACAACTTACTTTCCAACTTCTTTCGTCGTCATATCAATATTTATTATTGATCAGGAGGGATGTTGTCTTTTTAAATGTCATACTTTTATAATGTGTTATTATTTTCCAACTTCTCATGAAATAATGGTGATTGAGGATTTTTATCATCTTAATCATGTGGCTTTCTTTAGTGTTATTTACATGTTAGCGTTTAAGTACATAATCGAAATTATTAATCTCAAAAGCTAAAAAATATCCTAAAGTCTTAAGAGTATGGTTGCATGCTATTTAAAAACACCTATGTTAACTTAGGAAAACAAGGCACTTTTAGAGGGAGATTAATGGAAATTGAGATGTAAAAGTAGTTTCTAGATTGACACTTAGAAATTTGAGTAGAACGTAAAATGAAGAACATAAAAATTTCAAAAAAGTCATCAAATTTTCAATTGACGAGCAAAGGGGATTTGAAATTCCAGGCCTAGGTGCAACCAAATAAAAAACGATGATCATACCTTCACATTCGTAGATGGTGTATGATGAGCTGAATTTCATAGAGCAATAGGGAAGCTTATAAAACCCTTTTGATAGGAATATTTTGAAAAATTCAAATTACCAACCCCAACAAAAAGTATGACTATCCAATTAGCTAGTGGCCTAAGGGTAAAGTGGAGAATTTCCCGAACTTCTAGTGATTTGTGGTCTTCAGGTTCCATCCTCACTGTAAACAATGTGGCAACAACATTTTGTAGTGTCCATTAGCCTGTGTTTGGATCTAGTGCTTTCAAGGCATTGACTTTTCGAAAGTGGATTTTAAAAATGCAGCGGAAATTGAAGTCATATACTTTGTTTTTAAATTGGAGAAAGTAGAGGTATATGGTACCTCTTTTAATTTGTATATTACTTATTTTTTCTTCTCATGAGTGTCCATTTATACTACTATTGTCAACTTATAGATAATTTACAGAACAAAATTGCCAAATTCATGACTCTCAATCTTATATGTGTTGCCAAGATACTGATGATCTAGTGCCTTTATTTTGGGGGAGCACTGATTCAAGCTGATGATTGCCTTGTCGTATATGATGAGCCAAATTTCTTGAAAGAAGGATGTGGAGAATATATTGCTCCGTTTCCCCGGGTAATATAGGACTACTAAATTAGAGCTTATTTGTTTTTTTTTCTATCTGGCCCCATCAAAGTGCAACTGACTAGTGATTATAGAGCTTCTGATATTTTGCTATCTTGCTATCTGGCACATCCAAGTGTAGTTGAATGGTGGCTATAGAGCTTTTGATGTAATATTGCTGGTTGCATTTCTCTCCACAGGTGGTTGTTTTTCTACATTATTACTTCTCTACATCATGTGGATTCTAGAGCTTTGAACATCATTTGAATAAGTTGATGCCAATGTCTTGATAGTGATGGGAAAATGTGGATTCTAGAGCTTTGAACATCCTTTGAATAAGCTGATGCCAATGCCTAGATGGTGATGGGAAAATGTGGATTCTAGAGCTTTGAACATCCTTTGAATAAGCTGATGCCAATGCCTTGATAGAGATGGGAAAATGTGCAATGCCAACCTCAAAGTAAATGTGTGTGCCATGAAGCAGGGTAGCATGCCTAGGCTGGGTAGTGAAGTCAATTGGGTTAACTAATTCTGATAGGATCAATTTGGCATTAGGAGTAGGCGTTAAGAATAGATATTTGTCTCAATAATGGTCATATAGGAGGCAATTTGAAGCCTGATTGGGATTATCCCAATTGATTCTTCGGGTAAATGACTTGTTCATTTGAATTTAAAAGTAAATTGTGTTTTGTGTTTGGTTATTTCTTATAGGATTTCTGAAATTTATAGAAGTGAATTGAATTGGTTAAATATATTATGAATGTATAATTTAATTTATAAAATTGAATTGATTGATTAAATATTATTATAATGCTATAATTTTTTTTGTTTTATAGATTTAATAAATTCAATTTTGAAATTATTTTTTTAGGAAAAAAAAAATCGTTACATAAATCAAATTTCACAATATCCACAAATACCATACCCATATCTCTATAAAAAAAAAAAAAAAATGCAAAATCTATTTCACCTAAATATCTATATACTCCCATAATTTACCAACTATACCAACCACAACCCTGACTACGAAGGACCACAGCCTCCCAAAAAAACCCAATTTACATATTTTGGAGGGATGGATTTGACCATATATTTCTTTGTCAAAAGTTATTCTTTTAGTTAATGATATACTCATTTTACCTTAATGTTGCATTCAATTTTACTCTATAATATAATTTTTCAGTCTAATGCAATTTTAAAAACAAGTTTACATATTGGATTTGACCATGTTTCCATATTGAATAATATTATTTTTAATAGATAATATATTTATTTTTTAGATAGATAACATATTTATTTTTTAGTTAATAATATATTCATTTTTCTATTTGATTCACACGTTACTCTATCCTTTTATATTTATTTTTTTTCAATTTATTTAAATAAATGTTGTGAACCTTTCCGGTTTAATTAGATCAACAACTTTTTCTTATAGGGTTCATGCTGTATTCAAATGTTTAAAAAATTCCAATATATATATATATATATATTAAAAACCTAATTATTTAATAACTAAGATTTTAGAGAATTTTAATTTCTTTACGCCATCTTTTGAATCTTTGGCATCCATGCTCGATGTATCTCCTACAAGATGATTACCGTGTACATAAGCTTTCATTCTTGTACTTGAAAATTTGGTTTTTTATTCTGGTCATTCCTATGTACATGTCAGTTTCATTTGGTTACTGCATTTGTATAACTAAACGGATAGCAATTTCACCAATGTGAGAAGGAAAGTGAATTGTCAATTATGGGTGAAGCAGTCAATGTTATTTTAGAAAGTGGTACCTCTTCACGTGTCAGTGAGCCATTAACAAAAAGAAGAAAACCATTGTTTTGTGTTGGGAAGTATTCAACAAAGATTCTATGCAATGTGGACCACAAAGTAAAAGCAGTAGATGATCTTTGAGAAAGTGGTACCTCTTCACGTGCTGGTGGGCCCTTACAAAAAAAACTATATGTGTGTTGGGAAGTATTCAACCAGGATTCCATGCAATTTGGAAATAAGGACTTTGTAGTAGGATCGTCTTGGTTACTCATCTTTGGAATCCAAAGCATCCACATTACATCAATGTTCAACGCCTCGCAAAAGGAATATTCGTGCTCACAGGAATTCATAGCTAAGAGTGGTCTTTCCCTTGAAGTTTTATTGTGTTGTTATTGAGTTTATCAGTGTACACCTTTCCGGATTTCAGTATCAATGGCAAGCCTAACTATATGCCCATAAGCTTTTGTTGCCTCCTCCTCCATGGCCTCATCTTCTTCCTCGACTTCTTACTTTCCTCCTTGGGATATTTTTATTAATCATAGGCCCCCCATGAACTTGACAAGAGACTGGCTAACACGGAGATAAAGGAAAGCCTAAAAACAAGTTATGACTCATTCAGTTTAGATGATCAACATATATTTTTATACATTGTTCCATTTTTCATTGGAGAAAAAAGAGATGTTGCTATAAGAATATGGGGTTTGTCAGGGTTCCAAAATCTACAGGATGTGTGTTTGTTGGAAGTGGACGCGGAAAATAGTATAAGAATGCATGATCACATTCGTGACCTGGGAAGAAATATTGCACATGAATTAGGGACCCGTCGTTTTTGGCAGCAATCTACCTAAGGCATTGATGATTTGTTGGAGCAATCGTCACATGTAAGTGCTTCAATCATTGAAACCTTTGTATTGAGCTTAAACTTGAATATTTAAAGTTCACAATAAATATACTTATTTATTTGAAAGAAAGATTCAAATTGTGATATTTATACTTTTCATATGCAAGCAGAGAATGACCGAAGTTCGCGAGATTACCATGTTTGGTTGTCATTACCTTGAAGAGGTCCGGTCAGCGTGGGTGTTATGCCACATAGTTCTTGGGTCAGAAATTGCAATGCCATGGTGCATAAGATGGCAGTATAAGATGTAGATGTTCGGGAAAAAACATCTCTTCAATGATTCTCATTCTTGTGGCATTTCGGATTTGGAATTTGTTGCAACTGAAGATCATTATTTGAAACACATATTAAAGAAAGTGTGGTCACCAAATCTCAGATGGCTCCGCTGGTATAAGTGTCCATACTCTTGCCTACCTTCTTGGATAACAATGGAGAATGTAAAAACGTAAGAGTTTTAGAAGTGGCCCGGGACAAACTAGAAAAACTGTGGCTGAAGGAATTTGGGGTATGCTCATTTTTCTTTTCTAACTTCATTTCATCTTGTACGCCAAAATTCATGTACCTCTTTATGATAGATGCGAAACATTGCAGGCTCCTCTTCAGTTGCGAGAGCTACGTATCTGGGTTGGCTCAATTTCAAAGTTTCCCAAGTCCATAGGACAGTTGAAGCACCTTGAAAAGAATACCATATCAAAATATTTTTCCCTCATAGGGACAAGGTGCTCAAAAGTTTGCCAGAATAATTTTTTGAACTGCCCTCCTTGAAATACTTAGACTTAGAGAAATGCAATGGAATAACATCGCGACCTCATTCTTTTGGAAGGATAAGACTCCTCCAACACTTTAAATTATGTCATTCTTGTAGCTTGAGGACGCTTCCAGAATCTTTTGGGAATTTAACTCAACTCAAAATTCTAGATTTGAATGGATGTTGCAATTTGACCTTCTCCAACACCATGCTTGGAAATATTACGACCTTGGTAATATTATGTACAAAATCCTGTAGATTCACAAATTAACGCAATTTGCTAAAGCAAGAGACAAGAATCTACTTCTACTCTTTACAACAGAAGCCCATAAACATCGAGCAAACAATAATCAATAGAGGAAGAGAATCAAAGGCACATAACACAATAAATACTCGAGGAAAGCTCAACTCAAAACCCCACTGTATATTTTGTATTAATCTGGAAAATCAAGATGAAATTACAATGCTTTTTCTCTCTAGAACAATCCTAGCACTCAGCAAATTCAATCTCCAACTCATAAGCAATCTCAAGGCCAAAGATTAGCCAATTCACAAGCTCTCCACGTCTCTATTCCAATGTGTAATTCCTATGAAGGATAACTTGTATTTAAAGGGAAATAAAGCATCTAAAAATAGTGCAATCCCTCAAGGATCAGTTCTTGATTGCATGCACTATCAGTGCAACTCAGAAAAATCTAAAACAAATAGTACATTGTCCCTGCACTCTAGTTTCAACTGGGTCTTTCTCAAAATTGACATGCATGAGTTTCTAATGAGTGGATATTCATTTAACTAGAGTAGCACTGGTGGAATTCATTAGTGTCACCACTGACTATTAACTCACTATTAGTTCTCTCAATCAGTTTGAGAACTAATTTAACTGAAATGACTCATGAAACCGAGTCTTCTATTTTACAACTGACAATTAACTCATACTGGACTCCTACAAAGTAGGGAGAACATATACATGACTTCCAAAAAACTTCCAACTCAAATTTCCTAAGTTAAGTAAGTTTAATAAACTTAATTCAACTATTTTAAGTTTCTATGAGGACAAAATTCGAATTTAATTCAAAGTTTAATTCAAGGACAAATTAAACTGGAATTTCTTGTTTCCATTTCTCAACACTCCCTCTCAACGAGAAAGGGATTATCAACTACCCCGATCCTATCTCTGTGAAACTCGAATTTACATCTTGACAATGCCTTTGTCAAGATGTCAACATCTTGCTGCTTCGTGGGAATGTAATCTAACAACATGATCTGCCTCAATACACAATCCCTGAGATGATGATACCGGACATCAATATTCTTGGACTGATCATGAAATATTGGATTTCGAAAGAGTTTGATACAACTCTAATTATCACAATAAATCATTGTTGGATCCATCTACTGACTAAACAAACCAACTAGGATCTTCCTCATACAAATAGCCTCACATGCTACCTAACTTGCAACAATGTGCTCTGGTTGTGCTGAACTGAGTGCAACCGATCTCTGTTTCCTACTATACCAAGAAACTACCACTGACCCAATACTAAAAATCTCTCTTGATGTGCTCTTCCTGTTAGATGAACTCCCTAACCAATATGCATATGTGAAGCCTTGAAGCTTCATTCCCTCTGTCTATTTGTACCATAACCCAAACTGATTAGTGCCTATGAGGTATCTCAATACATGCTTTGTCACCTTCCAATACAGCCTGGTAGGCCTAAACATCGCTTGACTAAGTTGGTTAACTGCATAGCACATATCCGGTCATATGTTCACCAAGTACATGATTGAACCCACAATTTGCCTATGAATAATAGCTACCACTACTTCCCCTGAAGTAACATCCTCCTTCCTCCAGTTACCAGCTAGAGGAGTCTCCATGGGTTCACTGCTCTCCATGCGGAATATCCTGAGTATCTAGTTGGCATACTTTCCCTGAGATACAAACAACGCCCCATCTTCCTGTCATGCCTCCATGTTAAGAAATTAATGCATGAGCCCCATGTTCTTCATCTCAAACTTTCTTGCAAGGTCCTCCTTGCAAGATTTTATGAGCTTCTCATCAGCTGTCAATATGAGATCATCTACATAAATTAGAATGATCAACAACTTACCTTCCACCACTATGTGATACAGGTTCACATCCGCTTCACTCGTCGTGAAGCCCAGCCTAGTGAAGTAGCTATCTATCATAGTGTACCAAGCACGAGGTGCTTGCTTCGGCCCATACAATTCTCTCTTGAGTCAGCACACATGCGACTCATGGTCCAAGGTTTCAAAACCTTCAGGCTGCTCTATGTACACCTCTTCCTCAATCATGCCATTGAGGAAGGTAGTCTTCACATCCATCTGAAGGATCTTCCAACCCATCTTAGCTGATAGTGCCAAAATAGATCTGATTGACGAGTACCTTACAACATGAGCAAAGGTCTCATCATAGTCAATCCCCTCTACCTATGAAAAGCCATCGGCCACAAATCCGGCCTTATGCTTCTCCACACTACCATCTACAACTTGCTTTACCTTGTAAATCCAACGGGAGCTCACAACTAACTTGTTCTCTAGTCTCAGGACCACATCCCAAACATTGTTTTGAACTATGGAGTCATACTCCTCCACCATCACATCAACCCAAACTAGTTGCTACACTGCTTCCTGAAAGGAAGATGGATCTGTCACAACACATGCACCCATAAGTGTCATGTATCTAGTGTACCTCTTTGGTGACCTCCTTTGTCTGTGTTGAGAAGAGGGTGCTCCCACATTCTCCTGTGCATCATCCAACAATATGTCAGCCTCTCCAGTGTGCTTTTTTCCCTATCTGGAAGACTTTGCATGAGTGGATGTCTCCACTCTCTAAACCTCTACATGTGGATGCTCCACATCAATCAAAGGCCCCTCAACCTTAAGAGCTAAAATATCTTCATCCACATGTAGCTCAAGCTCCCTCCCAAGGGATACTCGCATGGCCTTATCCTGATCGAATCTGATATCCCTGCGAACCACTGTCATCCGATTGGTCAACATGTATACCCTATAGTTGTGGGGAGTATTAGTGTACCCCACAAAGATCCCCAACTTTGATGTTGGTTCAAGCTTCTTCTATGCATCTTTGGTCACATGGCATTAAACCGATGAGCCAAAAATCTTGAAGTAACCAACATCTGGCCTCTTATCGGAATAAGCCTCCTCTAGTGTCTTCATCTCAAGTATCTGATGTGGGCTATGGTTCTAAACATAAACTATTGTGTCGCATGCCTCAGCCCACAAGTGTGGTGATAGGCCCTGATCATGCAACATTTCCCTTGCGGCCCCTTCTATGCTCTTTTTCTTCCTCTCAGCAACCCGATTATGTTGAGGGTTAAGGGGTGCCATCAACTCTTGTTGAATCCCTTCCGCTGCACAAAAGCTCTTAAACTCATTGGATACATACTCACCACCGTTATCACTCTATAGAGATTTAACCTTCTTGCCATACTCTTTCTCTACCAATGCTTTGAACTCACAAAACTTTGTGAAAGTTTGATTCTTTTTTTGCATAAAAAATAACTAGCATTTACGAGAATAGTCATCAACAAATATAACGTAATACCTGTGTTTGACCATGGATGTTGTCGAGAATGGTCTACAAATATCTGAATGGACTCTCTCCATAATAGAGTTTGCTTGAATGTCTCTGTCTCCAAAGGAATACTTGGTGTATTTTCCCAAAGTACAACCCTTGCATGTATCAACTTGCTCAAGCGTACCTTTGGGAAGATCGGTAGAGATTTGCTGCAATATCTTTAAAGCCCCATATTCGAAGTGGCCCAATCTCCTGTGTCAAAACTCGTCGACGTCTCGACTCAACATCTTTTCCGCTTCTGAACTCAAAGCAACACAATCCTCTACCTATATATTATATATGTTCTTAACTCGAATCCCTATCTTCTTTACTTGAATTTGTGGCTATGTGTCAAAGGAACGCCTTTCCTTTCAAAAATATCACATCATAGCCTCTATCCTAAAGCATGGAAATAGATACCAAGTTCTTCGTCAGTCTGGGTACATGCATAACATTCTTCAAGGTGAGTAGAGCCGCATGCTCCCTCTTGAGATATTTCTTCTCCAGTTCACTGAATAACTCTTTGTCGCCAGTCATGTGGAAAGAAGCTCCACTGTCTAAGTACCAAACTCTTCCCATCATTGAAGAAACCATGCATGCAATGAGGGAAAAGTCCAATTCAAATTGGAAGCCCCGCCACTTCTCCTGAGAACTTCTCCTTGGACTTTTTCAATGGACAATTTGTAGCAAAGTGACCCATCTTGTGACAATGAAAGCATTTAAATTTCGTCATGTCCTTCTTACCTCCACGATAAGAATATGATTTGGAACGAGAAATTGTACCTTTATCCTTCCTTGCCTTAATCGCTAAGGCACAGTTTTCTTCATCACCAGTCTTTGATGAAGAGCCATCCCTGGTGTTCCTCCCGATCTCATCCTGCATCAAATCCGACCATAGTTGTTCCCAATCTGGGAGCTTCTCGCAACCATTGATAGAGTCCTGATAACTATGCCAACTCTTTGGGAGTCCAAGAAGAGCAAGGCTCACCATATCCTCCTTGTAAACTATGATTCCAACACTTCCAAGTTCATCCCGACATTGAGTGAACTTGGTCAAGTACTTTGGAATCGTCTCGACTTTCTCCATCTTGATTTTACGAAGTTTATCCTTCAGTGCCAACTTCCTTTGATCATTGCTATTCTCATACAAGTCTGCCAATGTTTTCCACATAGCATGCAGGGCTTCCTTTCCATGGAGACTCGAAACAATATGATCTCGAACTCCCTCAAGGATTATCCACCTTTCCTTCACCACACACTTCTCCCACTCGACCAAGTTTTGTGCATCAGTAGCTGCTGGCTTAGGAATTGCTTGTTTAACAAATTCCTTCAAGCCATTGTCCTCCAGCACAACCTCTATCCTCTCCCTCCAGGCTATGAAATTCGAGCTTCCTTCCAAGGCATACCCAAGCCTCAATCCATGGAACACCATCTGCCAATCCTGAAGTATTATTGCAAATTTGACTTTCACCTGTAACCCAGAAACTGAAAACTTTGAAATATCCTCTATAGAGAATATTTTAAATGAGCGATAGCTCCCTCATTCGAACTCTGATTCAGTTGATTTTTTTTTTTGAATTTGGGTATCTTTTCCCAAGGAATCCAAATCTGCAATTTTTTTCTGAAAATTTGCACAAAAATTCTCATATCTACTCTACAAACTCACGGCCCAAAAAATAATCTTTCTCTAATACCATGTAGGAAATCCTGTAGATTCACAAGCTAATGCAATTTGATAAAGCAAGAGACAAGAATCTACTTTTACTCTTTACTGCAGAAGCCCATAAACATAGAGAAAACAATAATCAATAGAGGAAGAGAATCAAAAGCACATAACAGAATAAATATCCGGGGAAAGCCACAACTCAAAACCCCACAACCTGTTTTGTATTAATCCTAAAAATAAAGATGAAATTACAATAATTGTTCTCTCTAGAACAATCCTAGCACTCGACAAGTTCAATCTCCAACTCATAAGCAAGCTCAAGGCCAAAGATTAGCCAATTCACAAGCTCTCCAAGTCTCTATTCCAATGTATAATTCCTATGAAGGATAACTTGTATCTAAAGGGAAATAAAGCATCTAAAAATAACACAATCCCTCAAGGATCGGTTCTTGATTGCATGCACTGTCAGTGCAACTCAGAAAAATCTAAAACAAACAGTACATTGTCCCTACACTCTAGTCTCAACTCGGTCTTTCTCAAAATCGACATGCATGAGTTTCTAATGAGTGAATATTCATTTAACTAGAGTAGCATTGGTGGAGTTCATTAGTGTCACCACTGACTGTTAACTCACTATTAGTTCTCTCAATCAGTTTGAGAACTAATTTAACTGAAATGACTCATGAAACCAAGTCTTCTATTTTACAACTCACAATTAACTAATACTGGACTCCTACAAAGTAGGGAGAACATATACATGACTTCCAAAAGACTTCCAACTCGAATTTCCTAAGTTAAGTAAGTTTAATAAACTTAATTTAACTATTTTAAGTTGCTATGAGAATAGAATTCGAATTTAATTCACAGTTTAATTCAAGGACAAATTAAACTGGAATTTCTTATTGTCATTTCTCAACATCTTAGATACCTTACATTGTTATAATGTGACAGAATCTTCCCCCCAGCTTCAACATCAACAGTGCTTGACAGAATACACATGGTTGGAGTGAACTTAAAAGAATTACCTAGTTGGATTGGGAACCTATGCAATTTAGAAGAATTGGCAATAGGAAACTATTTGTTGGAAGTGTTGCCTCCTTTTTTTCCCTAGAACTTGAAAAAATTGGATCTCGAGGGAGTGCTTAGATTGAAGTACTTACCCAATCACTTTCTACCATTGACTCAGTTGGAAATATTGTGCCTCTACTATTGTGGGATAAAACACTTACCACAGGAACTTCTGAAGATGAACAAGCTTCTATATTTAGCGGTGAAGTATTGTCCATTGCTAGAACTGCCATTTAAAAATATTGATGAAGAAAGAGAGTTGAATAAGTTGGAGTCCTTCCATGACAATGACAAATTCTTGAATATCGGAAAAAAGCTTGTTCGTGCTCAAGGAGATATCTCTGTATGATACAATAATATCGGAGGTATTCTTTACAGACTGTGTTTGGACAAACCTTCAAAGGTTGTACTTGAGGGATTGTAAGAAATTGACACAAATAGAAGGGCTTTGTGGTCTTTCAAAATTTCAACAACTGCACATCTCTGGGTTTGTAATACTAGAGGAGATGCCAAATCTTGAGATGTTGATATCTTTGGAGGAATTGAAGGCTACTAGATCCACAAAGTTGCGAAGCATTCTAGGGTTGGGGAAGTTGAAGGCGCTGAAGAGGCTATATGTTAATCAATGCCATGAGATTGTAGAGTTGTTCGGTAAAAAATATTTAATGTTGTTGAATACACTTTGTGCTTGGGACTGTCTGAAACGAAGGTGGGGTGAGGGTGAGCTGGAACCACTAAGGCAACGATTGAAGGCAGACCTGCATCTATCCTACCCATGGATGTAATGTTTATATAATTTCAATCACTTTTTGCTTGCAATTCACTATTTCATGTTTACTTAACACATAAAAGTAAGAATATGAAATATGAAGAAGGTTTGGTTTAAGCATATGACGTGATGACAATGAAGAGTTATTTTCAAAATAAAGAATAATTTAAAATTAAATTTTTTAAGTTTCATTTAAATTTTTAAATACTATCATAAGACTTTGCGAGGCGAGAGTGCTGAAATTTTTTATTTATTTTTTATTTTTTTTTTTTTTAATAAACATAAATTTTATTTAATATAATTTTATTATATTAATTTAAATTTCTAATGATTTTTTATTAATAATTATAAAATATTAAATTAGTAATATTTTATTTTATTAGTATTATTAATAATATTTTATGAAATTTTGTTTTAATTGTTTTAATGAAATTTTTAAGTTTATTAATGCTTTAGATAATATTTAAATGCTTACAGAAAGTAAATAGTTTTTACTTTAAAAAAATAGAACTCAATTAGAAGTTTTGTAAAAGATAAGTTAGGGACATAAAAATTTATGAAGCAAAAATCCTAAAAAAAAGGAATTGTCTTTCTTTCTTCACATTTAAGTTTTGTAATCTTACACTGGAGAATTGTTTGCCTAAAACATGAACTCAAAAGCTTATTTTCCTTATTTATAATGCAAGGAAAAAAACAAACCTCTTTATTATTATGATTATTCCTCTCTTAGTATGGAATTATGTTGAAAAAATGAGTAGCATATGGCTAAAAATTAGGATAAAATTTTTAAACAATTGATCACCATTTTCTAGTAGGATCATCTAAAATGAATGTACTAATAACTATCTTGAGTAGAGTGTTGTTATGATAAATGTTGTACAAGAATTTTATTGATAAGTTCAATAATACAATTTGTTGGTTAAGAGAAACGAAATATAATGTATGAGTTAAGCAAAGTTGTATTGCATGCCCTATTCTCTTGGGCATTTATATTGACAAGTTATAGGCATGTTTGGAAGAAGTAGGTCACACTAACACTAATTTAACTATAATAATCAACATCTTTCTTTTGTACTAATGATATTTTTCTTATGATAAGGTGTCCCTTTCATTTCTGCAAGCAACTCCAAATATTCAAGGATTTGGTTTACCTCGAGAGTGATAGTGAACATTGATAGAAAAAAAATTATGATAAGCAAAACAAAACGATTGTCTATGCTAATTGTTAGTGTCAGACTTTGCAGCCTTCCTCCAGTGATCGAACATGCTCTTACAAAGTGATTTTAAGGTGTCAAGGTCAAAGTTTGTCATTTCAGTGACTCTTCAAGCAAAATTTGGTCACTAGGTATTAGGTCTAGGGTTTGCTTTCACTCCTTTCAAAGTTATCGAAATGTCAGTCCATGTCACCATTCAGTTGATTGTACCATCTTCAGAGTTTTTTCATCATGTCAGTCCAATGGGTCATTTACACCTTGTTATGCTTCAGTTGTGCTAGGTAGGTTCATTTCCCTCTCCTGGTTTTAGGGTAATTCCTGGTGGTAAAATTCATCAGCAAACTTGATCTTGATGTTCATACACCTTCCCATATCCTTAATGTACCTTATTAAACACTTCCCATCACTGATATCCCCCAAATTCCTCATTTTCGCACAAACTCTAGTTTCTTGCTACAACTTGACAATTTTCTAGGCTAGGCCTGTGTTTTGCCCTTTTGGACCCCTTCCCCTCACTAAATCTTTGAAATTCCACTTTCCCCTACTTCCTAACATCCCTCCCTACTTTCCCAAATTTTCTCAAGAATTTAGAAGCCCCTTATCCCCTTCATTTCACTCCATTTCGACAAATCCCCTGTTCCACACATCGGGATAGGTTTTACTCCAACGATGTTTCTGAGAAATAAAAGATGAATTTTGGAAAATTGAGCGAGGCTGTTGTCCAAAATAGGCCAAGGAAGAAAAACCTCCTTCACTTTTTACACAGGTGTCATGGTTTTAGAGAAATGTCAAAAATACAATTGCCTCGGGAGAATTGATGCACCTCTGAAGTGACCTTGGGAAAATCAAGTTTTCTCCTGGCTTGGTTGGCAAAATGACTTGATTGATAAGTCAAATGATAACTAGACACAAAGATATTTCCAATGAGATATCATGAGCTCAATTTGGAGTTGAGGAAGACCTTCCAAAGCTGACTGTAACAGCAATCTTCCTTTAGGCAGCCTCATTTGGCACATTTTGACTAGTCTTGGGAGATTTGATTTTTGCCCAGGAAAATGAACTCCAAATTCAACAATTCCAGTTGGATTCGAAAGTAGACTCAATAAAATTTCCAACAAGCTATCGTGCTCCCAATTGGGACATGGGGAAGGCCTCCAAAAGTCTCCTGCAAAACGCGCTACGCACTGCGTATGGTGGCGCGACGCACTGAGCAACTGGCGTTGTGCTTTGGGCTGTGATTTCCAGTCCAAATTTACACAGGCGTGGCACACATAACTGGTGCGGTGCATTGGGTTTGTGGCATGGAGCATAGAGCTGCCAAGCCCAATTTTATCCTAAACTCTCTCAAGTTGCCAAAATTGCTTAAATCTTCGAATGTGCAAGTAAGTCACCATCTCTTCATTGCTAGTGGAGGAGTTTTCTTTTAAGGTTTATGGTGATCGTGTAAATAAAAATCAAAACCTACCTCTTGTATCTCTCAAAGGAAATAGTACCTAGGGTTTTCACTATTGTTTGGCTATCAAGTCATTCCCTTACCTTTCCACTCCCTCACTCAATTGCCTAGTTTCTTCCCCTATTACTTAATTCCCATAATCCCAAAACAAAATCATATATCCCTATCCCCAATCCTATTTTTCCCAAACCAAAAAAATCCCTAAAACCCCCTCATTCCCTCAAAATCCCTCCAAACAATCCACCCAACCTCTCATACACAGTGCTTCCATATTCCCTCCACATCCCCTCATACAAACATACCTTTGACAGCAAAAACCTAATCACCATAAATCTCATCAAGAAAACTCACACATGAGCAAGCATCGAGAGTCTTGGCTTGAAAGAGCCAAAATCCACTTAGAGAGATTGTTGGAGAAGGCCAACAAGGATAAAAACTTGTTGAGAAACATGGTATATCATTATTTGTCAAGGAATATGGTGTGCCAAGCTAGACTCAGGAGCTGGAAGGCCAAATTGAAGAAGAGATCGAGAAGGCAAAAAGCACAAAATAAACTTCAGATCTTGGCTAAGGCTTCATTGGCCCATCATAGCACCTGATGGAGAAGAATCAGCCCAAATTTCAAAAAATTTGGGACACTTTTTGCATAATTTTTGGCACTAAAAAACAAAAATTTATGCCCTATGCGCCGCGCCACTTGGCGCTCGCTTTTGCTAGGAGGCTCCAAAATTCAAAAACTCAGCATTTTTGGATTTGGCATGGAAAATTATGTTTGCCTACCTATGGCCAAGAAGTTTGGGCAAGTTTTGAGCTCTCAAAAAGGTCAAAAACACTCAAACAATGACCTTACTGCCCCTATTTTGACACACAGGAAGCAGTCTTGAGAGATTTGATTTTTGATAGGGCAAATGAAGGCCAAATTAAAACATTCCACTTGGGTTGGAAAGCAGACAGGCAAACATTTCGAACAAGCATACTTGGAGCTTATTTTGAGATCAGGAAGGCCTCCAAAAGTGGGTCCAAACAAGTGCGGTGCATAGAGAATCAGGCGTGACACATAGAGGAAAATTGCCAGTTTGACCAAGTATTGCTCTGTTTTTCGCCCAGTTTTAGCCAGTTTCACTTTTTCACTTTCTTAATGTCAAATTTTAGTGTAATTTCATGTACATTGATGGATCATGATGTAAATATGTCAAATTTCCACTTGGTTAGGTAGATTCATCAGTGAAAAAGTTGTTTGAAACTGAATGAATCAGTTCCCTTGTTTCTAGAGGCATGCTGTTTCATTTCCTGATTTCTAGTTCCTAGTTTAGAATCAGTTGGATCAGCTCCTAAACATGTGAGCTTAACCCCTAGAGGCAAGGATGAGCTATGCTTTGTCTATATTATGTGTTTTTTTCAGTCATTAGCATGGTTGGACTCTTGAGAAAGCGAGGAGCTTCATTGTACACTCATATTAGCATTTTGGCTAAGGAATTGAGACCAGGGTTTGCAATACTCTTTGGGATCTCTATGGCATTTGTTTTGGTACAGTGCTTTCTTATGTCTTTGTGAATTTATTCATGTGTTATGTATGCCATTTTCTCTCTTACTTCTTCTCAGCTAAATCAAACAAGAGTGTAAGTAGAATACATTGAAATTGCAGTGCTCTACTTGAAGTTTGCTTTAGTTTTTTATGTTTTCCACTGTTTGGAGAGGATCCATGGATTCTCTTGCCCTCTTGAACTCCTCCTCTGTCTTATCCATCCATTTCACTTGATTTAGAGTGCCAAAAACAGTTATCTACCTTTCCCCATGGAGATCCCTGCAAGACTGAGCCTCATTCCCTGCACCCAAGATCTGCCTTTCCCTTGAGCTCACAAAATCATCAATTTATTCAATCAAACTCCCTTACATTTATACCTAGCCTAATATCAGCAATCAAATCAGTCATCTCAAGCCTTTAGTGATTATAATTAGCTGAGATTGACTCAGAGAGAGCCCTCTCCTGACCTAGTAGGGCTAGCTACCAGGCTGAGCGTGGTTTGATGTTGGCCCTGGATCCTACCTTTTCAGCCTGAGGTAAATCTAGGCTCTAACACTAATTATGTATACATGAAAATACCAACATAAAGGAATTTAGTTCATACAAATATCTTGGAGTGGAAATTTAGGAGAAATTTAATTCAAACTTTAACATTGAGAAAAAGATTAATAAAAGGTGGAAAGTCATTTTTGGTCTTGAAAATAATTCTAAATTAAAGGATTTTTGGTGTGATATAAAAATATTCTTTGAGACTCTTGTCACTTCTCTTACCTTATATGAATGAGAAGGTTCATGCTATGAAATCTCTAAAAAAAGACAGAAAAATCAAGCAAATCTTGAAGGTTAGAATTTAAGAGGCCTTATGCATACAACTTCCAATAAGAAAGTGACATGTGGGTCCCTTGGAGCAAAACATTACACTCTGTCACTTATCGAATTGGATTGTTGGTCAAACCGCTACGCATCTAATTGGTATCATCATATGGTAGTTCATTCAATAGCAAGTCAAGGCTCAAGGCTTTGCATATGTTGATACAAGAGAATCAAAGCTTTGTATGTGTTGATACAAGGGAATGATTAAAGGTTTGTGCATAGTCTTCACATAAGATCATTGTAAATATTTTCTATAGATTCATATTTTAATAGAAAGAATATGTATTATACTTATCAATGTTAAGTGAAGATTTGGATCTGAACTTCAAACATTATTTATGTTCCCTTCCTTTTCGGTAAGAAAAGAAATCTATGTGTAGTATTATATGAATGATAATCTATGGATCTGACTTGTGTTTTGATGATTTGAAGTATGGTGTGTTATAGGATATACACATTTAACTTTGTTCAATTTGTATCTAAATCACTGATGAGTTTTTAGCAGTGGTATAACGCCACGGGAAACATGGGATTAGTCACACTTGCCTTTAAAATTGTGCAACAACAACGCTCCCTAGTTGATTAGGAGTTGCTTGTTAAAACCTAGGTTTTATTTCATACAATATTATCTTAGAAGCCATTGTGAGTTCTTGAGTCCTTTGCCCACTTGATGACATGAGGGAACAAAAGGTAAATTGATCCTTGAGGGTTTAGCACTAGGAACTAAATGGTACCTTAGTTATGGTTTCTTTATTGATTTGAGTGAAAAGTACCACTGATGGCATTCTGATCGTTGTTTCATAGGAGACAAATGTTCGACAGAAACCAAGGTGATGCAAATTTTCATGTTGTTTCATGTGAAAATTTATTAGGTAGTTAGATAGATGTTTATCATAGCAAGTCTCTATGGTTTCAATCCCTGAATAAACTAGATAGTGTCTCTATGTCTATGACCCTGGATTAACAAGTAACTATGAGTAATTGTTTGATCACTTATTCCACCCAACATTTTTACGTCGTTGCTCGGGAGGCACTTAAGGGATAAAACCTTGGTGATCTGAGTTTTTTTATTGGATTCAATAGAAATTAAGAGTTAGAGGAGGAGGGGAGGTAAGAATATACAGTGTCATCTCAACCATACCTCACAAACCCTTATCATGTTGGTTCCCACAAATTGGTTTGATTCAAGCAAAAAAAGCTTTATTTCAGAAGCTAGTTGAGTCAGAATCATCAGGATCCAACAATCTAGTTTGCTTCTTTTACTTTTCCTGCAAGTGAGTTTTCTATTTCTAGCATGGTGTGATTTTTATCAGCAAATGGAATTTTGTTGAAGCTAACTAAGTCAAAATCGCTAGGACCAGTGGTATGGTTTTCTTCTTTACCTTGTATTTTATGTAATTTATTTTTTTTCTTTTAAATATGTATGACTAGAGGCAAAGGTTTCAAACCAAAAACTAGGGGTAAAGGTAAATATGATATCTTTGAAATCCCTATTTCTAATTATGGATCAGTTGTGGGTAAACTATCTATCTAGAATTAGATAAACGAGGCTATAAGCATACACTTGGATTCTGAAGAAAGAAACTCTAGAGTATCTCAACCTATATGAGATAAGAAATCACTCCCAATGTTGGATCATTTGTTGTAGCCGAGTTAGTAGGGAGGACAAATCCAAAGGAAAGAATTAATCAAAATTGGTTACCACTTTTTGAGACCAAATATAATCTATTTGGAAACAACATAATGGAAGATGAGGAAGAAGTGATTAATGGAGGAAATGGTGAAGATCAAGGAGAAAACAATGTAGAGGAGGAAATAGCATTTGTGTTCCCTATTGTGGATCATGATTCAATAGTGAAAATGAAAAACATTTCCCCATTTGTCCTACCACACTTTAATGGTAGGAATCATAATTTTTACTTTGATATTTTATGCAAGAGTTATGATTACTCATATGATGCGTAGAAGCTTAAATCATTTCTTGCCACCCCTTTAGGATGCAACTTTATGCTGGTTTTCACCATCCAACAAACTCCCTTCTCACTTTCAAAATGATATGGGCCCCTCTTTTGATTTATTTGTTTTCTTTTGGTTTTCATAACTATTTTTGAAATGAAACATTAATAATGGTTTTGAAGTACAAGTTTTCATCTAGATTGTGATAGGACTTTCTTTTCATTTCATAATTGGTGTGTCATGAGCTTCAAATAACTTGAAACTTATCTTAAACTTGGTTGGCTATATTTTTTGGTCATTTTTATTATGTGTGTTGTGTGTGGAGCATGATTGTTCAGAGGTCTTTGTTTCAGCCGGATGTATACCCCTGGAAGTTTTGTACACCCCTCCACGCGAGGGGGTGCGGGGGGGACTTATCCCCCCCCGCGGGGGTCCCAGGGGGCCGATCCCCCCCCCGGCTGGGGGGTCCGGGGGCCAGTGGTCCCCCGGAAAGGGCTCGGGGGCAGCGCCCCCAAAGCTAAAAAACAGATGTAAATTTGCCTTGTAAAAGTATAGTAATTTCTAGTCAATCTGGGTCGTTCATTAGGCGGAT
>APFE031306752.1:25562-40548 GCA_000404065.3 Pinus taeda
CTCTCTTTGTATGAGGGTATTGTATTTGAGGCTGTGAGATAGATGTGTATTCTGTGTGAGCGAGAAACAGACCCCCCCTGGCGGGGAGTTTCGGGGGCACCGGCCCCGAAGCTAAAAACAGCTGTAAAATTGCCTTGTAAAAGTATAGTAATTTCTAGTCAATCTGGGCCGTTCATTAGTCGGATGATCTGACGGTACAACTTATGTTTAGTTTAGGGTTTTTTGCCCTAGAAGGCAACCCCTCTCTTTGTATGAGGGCATTGTATTTTAGGCTGTGAGATAGATGTGTATTCTATGTGAGCGAGAAACAGAGAGGTGAGACTGTGAGAGAAGACAGAGGATATTATAGTGGATTTGCTGTAGGTTGTGTCTCTTCATTTTACTGGATAATAGAAAGGAAGGACTGGCTGTTCGGGGTGGATGTAGCCCAAATTGGGTGAACCACGTATATTTGTGTCTCTCTTGTTTTGTGCGTTTTTTCCGTGTTTATATTTCTGCAATATTTTATGTGTTCCATTGCTCTGTAATATATAATATTCTAACAATGTGAAGGTTGTGTCTTCCTTTTCTATAGTAACAATGTGACTCATGTTGTTTTCAAACCCCTTCATGTGGTCATAAACCTATTTACTTAGACAAAATTTGAATAATAAGGTTTTTATCATACATTATATATACCCTTGCTATAATTTTTGGATAAATTTGTCTGCAAACCATAATTTATTTTTATGCATTGTGTGAACTAGATGATTATCAATGCTTGGTGATGTATTTACCTTGCTATGACTTATATGTATATGCTTTTGAAACTATTTATATTTTCCTTACGCGCTAAGTCCTATCATGATCTTGTGTTATCATAATCGTCATTTAAATATGAATTTGGGTTTCATTGGTTTTATGGTTTAACCCACATAAAATTAATAATGATAAACATATGGTTATGTGCACAATTTACTACTGTTAACTTTTCCTTTCACCAACTATTCATATTATTCACCACTATCATAATTTGAATAATTTAGGTCATAACTCCTCTGGTTGTGATTATTGTTGATTGGTACATTTTGTACTGCATTTGTTAGTTACCTAATACATGATATAGGGTTTCTCCATTTGCATTACATATGTTTCATTTCTTTTTTTGAGTTTTCCATGCCGCTCTCCAATATGTTAGGGTTTCTAACCTCCACTATGGTCAATTTACCTCCTGTATAGGCCAAATCCTTGCCAAAATTCTACAAGGGTTTCATTCATGCCGCCAGTGATTAGAACTGAGCAAGTTGGAAGTGATCTCATTGAAACATATGTAGAATATGTGTTGTTTCTTCAATAGGTTAGATGGTGGAAATTAATCCAACTTTTTAAGGGTTTCATTGAGGGAGTAGTTAAAGCCTTCGCCTCTACCTTTTCTAGTAAGAAGGCGATGGTTGACAGCTTGGAGATTTTAGTGGATGTTGAATTCATAGCAAAAGTGACCCATCTCCCTACATAGGGAGAGAATTAGTCGAAGAACTTCCCTATGTGTGAAATACATTAGAAGACGTTCTTGACCAACATGAGTTACACATATGATTTCAGGGTATGTCAGTTTCTTTCCTAAAATGTAAGTGGAAATATCTGTTGTTTTTTCTACGCCACTATATAACATCTTGAGGGTGTTATGGGCTAGTTTTTATTTGTAACAACCTTGGCCAAAAATCCATGTAATAAAGTTAATAAAGGAAAAATAATAACGAAGGTCATGGGACACTTATTCCAAGTTGAATGTTGGGAAAAATATTCTAGCATGGTTGTTCATTTGGTTTAGCATGGCTAAGAAAATTGGAAAAGGCGATCACAAAAGATTTGGAAAGGAAAACTGGCATTAATTGGCATTTTATTTATGAAAATAATGGAAAATAGGAGAAAAGGAAGGTGAAAGTCAGAGATTGCATGTGAGGAGGAAAATGAAAGAAAAATAATGGAAAATGAAGAAAATAGAGGCCTCACTAGTAAAAAGGCTTCTGAGGATCAGTTCACAACCTTTTGTCAGTTCAGTTTTGGAGCTCTCTCTCTATTGTCTCTCTCTCATACTCTTGGGCACTTGGAGAATTCTTGGAGCACTCTAGCTGATCTGAAATGGAGAAGATTAGTAATGTTGTGCTAATTTCCCATTCAGAAATAAACCGAAGATGCTTATCATTTTCTTATCAAGTTCTTAAGGATTCACCGTTTGTTTCTTAATTCACTGATTCCCATGAGAGTTTCTTATGTAAATGTTATAAACAATTTAACATAAAACATATGATGAACAACAGAAAAATAACAACAAAGAACATCAAAATACAACACACAACACAGAGATTTAATGAGGAGTTCACCCCTCCTAGGCTACGTCTCATTGGTCTAGCTTCCAATGCTTGGGCCTGTCTATTATGCTCCAAATTACAACCAAAGTGTGTTGACAATGCTCAAATGCCTTTGAAACCTATCTCAATGACTTTATAATAGCCAAAACTGCTAAAATTGACTCTTTTTACACCTAATTTGGATAAGAACTGAAGAAGTTATGACCTCTCCCAGTGCTCCCACAATTTTCTCAACAAAGTCCCCTTTTTTGGCCACTAACCATCAAATTCGGCCTAACATCTGCCAAATTTGCCACATTTCGGCCACGAGAGCCATACTTCCCAACGGGTTCGAAAATCGCAATTGGCAAGGACCAAAACCAATACATTGCGGCATCGGCGAACCCGACGAGTATCTAAACTGCAACATATAAAAATATCGCGTCTGGGCAGTCTATCGGAAATCACAATCGACGATTACTGCCATAACCGTATCACAAACACCAACCATTTTCTGCAATTGTGATATGTGATACATCACATAGCAACCTGTCTTCGGCGAGGCCAATTTTGTAATACTCGTCCACCTCCAATTTTTGATATGCGATATCGCAATTACAAATCGACGTTGCTTGAGGCCGATTCTTAACCTGCATCCTCTGTTTTTCACCGATATACGTTATGCAGGACCCATTGGCAACCTGCCACTTGGCGCTTCCCCATTTGCTGGGATGTCTTCCATGTCATCCAATCCTTCCACATGTCCAAGTCAAACCTGAAATTTGACTTGCTCTAACTTCTGCATATGAGCTCGGATTTGAGTGACGTTCACACTGTTGGATTCAGAATGACGAGATATTCGATCTGAAGCTAAGTGTGTCAATATTCTAACAATTTTCCTTTCGGGCATAATTTTGAGCACATGATTACTCCTCCCCACTGGAAGTCTTTTGGGCCTGAAAATATTATATTTAGTTATTGAACATATGAGGCTATTGTTCCCTCACCTTCCCCTCTTCAATCCATTTTTCCTTTGAAGGATTTATACCTTTGGGACCCACTTGAATATAATCAACATTTCCCCTCTTTGTTGACCTTGTTCTTTTGTTAAGTATGGTGTCTTTCTGAAGCTCTTAAGAAATTATGGAGAAAAATCTTCAATTGATGGAATCTACACACTTTCTCCTTGATCTTCAATCAAAGGAGGATCATACAATCTCAAATTTTCAACGTTAACAACGAAATGAAATTGCATATATGAAGGCAAATCAAGCTTCAAAGCATTATTACCAATCGTTTCCAGAATTTTAAATGGACCATAATGGATTGGTTTCAGATTTTTACCTTCACCTTGAAGCCTTTCCTTGCTAATGTAAAGTCAAATTTCATTACTTACTTGAAACTGATGATCCACATGATGTTTATCATGCCTTGCCTTATACTTTCCTTGACTCCTCTCTAGCTATTCTTGAACTGTTTGATGAATCAACTGAATTTTCTCAATGAATTTCTTTGCTCTGTTATGTCGCTATGTCCATCTACAGCTACATCTTTCTCAAAGATGAAATTCAAAGGTGATTTAGGAAAGTAACCAAGACATGCCTCAAAAAGAGAAGTTAGAGTAGAAGAGTGTTTTGCTCAGTTGTAAGCATGTTGAATATAATGCAACTGTTCATCCCAAAACTTAGGATGTTTGCTGCAATATCCTCTTAGAAAATGAATAACTTTTGTGTTAACAACTTTAGTTTCACCATCTATTTGTGGATGGAAGGCTATACTTTTCTTCAACTTGGTGTCCATCAAGTTCCATAAATTTGAGCAAAAATTCGCAACAAATCAGGAATCACGATCACTTACAATAGAAGTAGGTAATCCAAAATGAACCCATACATTTTGAAAGAAAAGTTGAGTTGTTTGTTCAGATATAATTTGTTTTTTACAAGGAATTAATATGCACATCTTTCTGAACCTATCCACAACTACATACAAATAATCATGATCTTTTCTTAATAAAGTAATACCTCCTACAAAATACATAGAAACACTCTCCCATGGACGTGAAGGCACTGGAAGTGGTGTGTACAATCCTAGTTTCCTATTACTAGGCTTACTGACTGCACACAATGAACAACCTTTGATAAAACATGACACACTTTCAAGCATACAAAGCTAGTAAAAATACCTCTGAAGATTTGCCACTATTTTACTTACACTTAAATATCCAACAATAAGAGAAGTGTGCACTTCCCTTGTGACATGTACTCTCTCTCCCTATCGAACACAAAGTTTTCTCGAATGATACAATAGATTATCATGTACATGGTAGTCTAATTCCTCAACTTGGTGGCCTTGACTCAAGTTTGAATATACCTCTTGAAAGTCAGCATCATGTACATATTGTTCAAAATAGCTTTCAAGAAAAACATAATGATTCTTGAGTAAAACGGCTACATTAACAACTGGTCTGAAAGCATATCAACAACTCTGTTATAAATACCTTTCTTGTACCTAATTACCGAGTGGAATATTTGTAATAATCCCATCCAACGAAAGTGCCTTGATTGCTGCAATTTTGTTTGAGATTGTAGATATTGCAAAGGTTGATGATCGGTGTGAATAATGGTTTATTTTCCCATTAAATAATGCTTCCATTTCTTCACACTTTGCACCAATGCATAAAGCTCTTTATCATATGTAGGATATTTAATAACATCAGCATTAAAAATCTCAAAATGAAATGAAATGGGCTTACTATGTTGTAAATGAACTACACCCATGGCGTAGTCACTTGCATCTGTTTGTATTTCAAATGGTCATTTCAAATCTGGCAATGCTGAAACTAGGGCTGAATTGATATTTTATTTTAAAGCATCGAATTCTTTTTTCTGTTTGCCTCCCCACTGGAAGACAACCTTCACACTGGTCAAAGCATGTAGTGGAGCTGCTATGGAAGAGAAATTGGAAATGAACTTCCTCCAGTATTGCAGTGTTCCTAGAAAACTCCTTACTTCTGTGACTTATTTGGGTATTGGCCAATTCATAATGACCGAAACATTAGAGGGGTCAATCTTCAGCTCACCTCCTCCAACTATGTGGCCCAAATACACTAAGGAATTTTTCCCAAATTCACATTTAGACATCTTCAAAAATAACTGTTCTTTTTTCAAGACATCCAACACTTTCCTCACATGCTTAACATGCTCTTCTCGAGATTTTCTGGATATCAAAATATCATCTAAATAGACAATTATAGACTCATCAAGAAAGGATCTTAAAACATCATTCATAACTCTCATGAATGCCGCTGGAGTGTTTCAAAGACAAAAAGGCATAACCAGCCACTCAAACAATCCATGTTTGGTTTTAAAAGCAGTCTTCCAAATATCCTCTTCAGCTTTTCTAACTTGATGATATCCGCTTCTCAAGCCTAATTTAGTGAAATATTTTGCATTCTTCAACTGATCTAGCAAATCATCTATTATGGGCAGTGGGTATCAATTCTTTATGGTATTTTTATTCAAAGCTCAATAATCTATACACATGCACTAGGTTCCATATTTCTTGGGTACCAAAGCACTTGGTTAACCACATGGCGAATTAGAGGTATGAATTACACCTTTATCTAACAATTCCTGGACTTGTTTCTTAATTTCTAAACTTTTCAGAATTGGCATTCGATACATATTGATATTTGGGAGTGGATAGTCTTGCTATAGCAGAATTTCGTGTTGTATTGCCCTTTTTGGTGGAAATCCCTTTGGTTCTTGAAACACATCTCCATATTGATTGACCACATCAACCAATTCGGCTTTCAGCTTCACATCACAACCTGCAAAGGATTCATGATCTGTGTCATTCTTCTGCTTGAGCATAAGGAGCACGAGATTCTTGCTAGAATTGACCAGTCGCTTCATTTTCCCTGTGCTTGCTAAATACAGATTAAGCTTTCTACAATGGGCTCCCACAATATACTCCAATCCATCTTTGAACAAATGATATTTGTTCTCAATTCTATGGAAAACAACTTTCTAGTCATACAGATACGGGCTTCCCAACACAATTCCAGAAATATCCAGTGGAACTACAACTAATTCGACTTCATCAATGAAATTGGCAGTAATAGTAAACCTGAAAACACATTTCCTTGTGACTTGAATATTTTCATCCTTGGTTATCCAACCCAACGTATATGGTCTATGATGAGGCACGGTTTCCAAATTCAAATTCTTGACCAAGTCTATAGAAATTAAATTTTCCTGGGATCCACTGTCAAACAACGTATCAATCTTGGTGTGTTTGGAAATAACTTTGATATGGAACAACTCAATTTTGTTTTCCGCATTTGAAGCATTGTTGGAGATATTTGTTGTGCTGGTGCTTGCCAAGACTTCCTCTTTTCTTGTTTTTTCCATGACTTTTCCTTTAGTGACTGTGGATGCAATCTTTGTTTCATCACCTGAGTCGGAACCCAAGTCTTGTTGTACAATAGCATTTGTCTTTTGTTTCCCTTTATTGTTAAATTTCTTCGGTCTTAATTCAGGATGAAGCTTCCAACAATGCGCTTCCTTCCAACAATTTACTTCATCATCGTCCTCTTTGGAAAAATTCTCACACACGGGTTTCTCCCCTTCTTTCTTAACATAATAATTTTTATTCTGCTTTCCTTTAAAATTCTTTCCTTTTTCACTGCTCTAGAATGGCTTCTTCTTACTTTCTTCTCATACATTTTTCCCTCTTACTTTGAGGTGTAGAGCTCAAACATAGACCTCATCAAGATTCGTGGGATTAAACATAAGAAGGTGTATGTTGAAGATAGCTATGCGAACCTCCTATGTATTTCAGCAAAGTATCTTGTGACTGCAAGTCTACTCCTAGCATAAGAGCTCCTAAACTCTTGAGTATACTATTGCACATTTGGACCTTTTAACTGTACGAAATTTTTCCAACTCATGATGCATTTTTTCATGAGCTAAAGGGTAGTGTTATCTTTTTATAGCAGCAATGAAATCATCCCAAGTAATAGAGATCTTACCATGTCTTATAATCTCCTCTTCTGTCTTTGATTCCCACCATACAAGTGTTGCACCCTCCATTCTCAAGGAAGCTAACTGAATCTTTATGTCATCCTCTTGAAGGTTTTGAATTCTACAATAGACCTCCAACTAACGGATCCAATTATCAAGCTTCGTTGCATTCACTTCACCATTATACATGGCCAACTCGAATTTAACATCAAGTTATTGAAAAGGTGATTTACCAGTTCCTTTTGAAGAATGATGATGAGTATGAGTAAGGGTTGTTTTAGTGGAAGAGTGTGAAGATTCTTGTGAAGACGAAGATGAAGAAGATGGTGGAGAGGTTGGAGGTTTGTCTCCTTTCCCATTACCTCCTTTTCCATTACCTCCTCCTGAAGGGACTTCTCCTTTGGGAGGTTTAGAACTGTCTCCTTGCAACTTACTATTCCTCTCTTCATACAGGACCTTCACCATCTCTGTCATATCAAAGACAGACTTTCTAAAGATCTTCTCATCTTTTGTCATGTTTGTAGGTTCTCCTTCATGAGACATGATCTCTGGAGTTTCAACTACAACTTGAACCTGAACTAGTGTTGGAGATTGTAGCAACCTTGCTTCTCTTCCCCTTGACCCAAATTCAGGGCTTCCAACCAGCTTTCCTTCACCTCTTTTGAGTTTTAACCTTTTTAGCATTACACAAAACTAGCAAACAATTAAATCATTCTTTCACAAAGAAAATCTAGTAAGCAAAAAACCAGTGCTTTGATAACAACTTGATCTAAAATAGAGCAGATTAATAATGATGTGCTAATTTCCCATTCATAAATAAACCCAAGATGTTTATCATTTTCTTATCAAGTTCTTAAGGATTCACCATTTGTTGCTTAATTAACTGATTCCTGATGAGCCCTGAATTGGGTAACTTATTGGGCTCATTTTGCCTAATTGTTCTTGATCAATCCACCATTTTTCATAGTTTATGCATGTTTTTTGAGTATGTTTATGTTAGTTGAACGAATGAGGATGGTCACTTTACCAAGAAGGCTAATACATGGTTATTTCAAGTTTTTTGGACAAATTTTGGAACAAAGCCAAGAAATTATGAGCCTAAAGACAGCCAAGCATGAAGGAACAAGGGGGAGGATTCATAGGAGGGATGTCTCTTGCATTAAATGTCCCTTCCTCGAAATCTCCACCCTCAACTCGGAGCTCAGTAGACCACCAAAACGAATCCTAAAGGCAGCCGAGCAGCTTGGTGAAAAGTGACTGTTTACTAGCATTTGGGACAACTGAGCCCCTTGAGTTAAGGAGGGTTGTTGAGGCCCCTCGTATGGCATAAATAGGAAGGCTTTCAGCCTTCGTAGGTTACTTTTTGGACTGTTTTTATTTTGCACTAGAGTGTTGTTATTTTCTCAGCTCATCTTCGTAGCTGCTGTTGTGTAACTTTCTTGAGACATGCTTATTTTTTAGTAATGGAAAGCAACTTTATTCCGCATCAGTTCTAATTTTCTTTAGGAGCCTGCAGCTCTTGGGGTTGGGCCCAACCCAAGCGCCAAGGCTTCCTTCATGTACTGTTATTTTTTTTTTTATGTCTTTGCAAAATAATTTCTGTTAAGTAGATTAACATCTTGCTGGTTACTTAGAACATAGTTAATGGTTAAAGGATCTTTCATGTTCAGATTTACTTGATAGGTTAATCACAGGGAATATCTTCATAAAAAGGCTACCAAGCACCTTGGATCTCACCTCCCCCTCAGTGGAATCATGAGCTGGGACCAATGTGACTTTGCTGCCACCAAAAACATTGTCTTTGCTTCGCCATGCAATTATTAGTGTTAGAATCTCATTTGCAGGACTTGATATCAGTTTTGGTTGCATGTTTAGGTTTATGATTGCTTAGTTTCATAGTTATTTCACATGATTTCATTGCAAATAGACTTTTGTCCCATTTCTTTTCTGTTATCTAGGTCAGAATAGGCTAATGTAACTAGGTCTTTGATTTTCCAAGTTCTTGTTTGTTCCGTTTAAGAAATAACTTGAAGATCTTCTGTAACACTTCTCTACCTGCCCATACTCCATCAATCCCACCTGCTTCATCCTCTACTTAGAACCCTTGCCTCGCATTTCTCACATTCGTTCACTTTGCCTTGATTCTCATCCTTTTTGTGCAACATCGTTCTACCCCTCCTTGAACAAATCCAACCATCCTCGCCACTCCTCAACTCCATCTACCAAGTCCTGAACTTCCTTACACCCCTATCTCACCTCCATACCCATTGCTTCATCTTTTTCCTCCATCCATCTTCCAAAATCCCATTTCTGAACATCCTGTAGAAAATTACAGACATCCGGTAGAAATTCCAGAACATCCTGTAGAACCCCTGCAGACTTCTTGTAGAAGCTCACGAAAGCGGTTTCCTGATAGTTGAACTCTATGAAACACTCTGGAAGGGTGCTAGGGACCCCTTAGGCCCTCTCTGAACCTTCCCAACCTCTTGCAAGCATTTCCTCTCGCTGATCCACCTCTACATTGTCAAAAACAGTGAAAGCACATGCATGATAATTCTGACAACTTATTCAAAAATACAAAAAGATGTTTTCTTCAGATAGAAGTAGCTTAGACACATGTATTTTACCTTCTTAGAAGTAATGGAATCCCTTTCAGTAGCTTGCATCCTCTTTTTCGCATCAGTAGGGCTAGCTGGTAAAATTAGGGTTTGCTAGGGTTTGTGTTTTCTTCCAACTTTCCTGTTCCTTTCCGCAAGTAGATTAGCTTCCTTTGAGTTAGCTTCCATCCATTAGCTAAAAAGCTTCTTCTCAGAGCTTATAGAAGTTGGCTTAAGCCCCTAGCAGACTTGTGCCAGCTGGCCAAGTGACAGCTGCGGCAAGAGCTAGTACTTGTGCATACAACATTGTTGCTTCCAAGTTTGTTACGAACTACCGGGTTGATAAGAGTAAAGAAGGGAGTCCCAGGAGTTGCAGCATTATTGCTTCAATACTGGAGCCCACCATTCTTTTTGGCGACGTTGCCGGGGAAGCGTCAGAGTATTTTTGATTGCTGCTTTTCTTCTATTTTCTACTACAACCTTCTGCCTAGTAGTTTATTTCATTTCTATTCTGCAATTTAATTTCCGCAAAAGTAGACTAGACATTTCCTGCTTTCCTAGACTAGCATTTCAATTCTGCAAGTGTATATTAGCATTTCAATTCTGCAAGCGCAGTCTAGCATTTCATTCCTGCAATTTATCTTCAACAAAATAGATTAGTCCTTTCCTACTTTCATTTCAATTCCGCATTTTCATTTCAGCAAGATAGATTTTAGTTAGTTGCAGTTCAATCTCTTTCAGTTTTGCAGCTACAAGCAGAGAGAAAGAAAGCAAACGCAAAAAGCAGCCAAAAATATTTCATTTCATGCCTCGTAGGAACATAGACAATACCGGAAAATTCTTACCCAACACCCCCACCACATCACAGAGTCACCCTTCTCTCTTCTTTGGTGGCTCTGATCCAGAAGAACCTATAAGTGAACCTCCTGAGATATACGAAGATCCTATAACAAAAGAAGAGCAAGAGAACATCCCTCTTGAGACCATGGCTGAACACAGAAATGGTATAGGAGATAACAAGAGAATAGAAGGTGTTTTTCCCATCCGAGAGACCAATGGGGACATGAAAATGAAAAACATAAGTCCCTCAACCTTCCCTCACTTCCATGGATTGACCATTGAAGACCCTGATACCTTCCTGTTTGTGTTTGTTGTCCTTTGTCGAACTTATGACTATGTTGAGGACGAGCAAAAGTTGAAACTCTTTCCTTCTACCCTCAAGGATGCAGCACTCCGCTGGTTCATGGGGTTACCTGGAAACAGTATCACTACTTGGGCTCAGATGCAGCAAGCCTTTAACAACAAATACCGAGACTACTGTAGGTCAAAGGAAACAAAGAGAGAAATCTTTCAGATGACCATGGGAAATGATGAGTCTTTAGAAGACTACGAGGAAAGGTTCTAGTTTAGTTATAAACGGGTCAGGAGCACACTTGACCCTGAATCTCTAAAGCTAGTTCTGCTCCGAGGAGTCCCTGAAGACCTGCTGGATACCCTTCACTTGCTAGCTGGAGGAGACATCTACCAACTACCTTATGAGGACATAAAGACTGTGTTTAGAAACCATTCTAGGGCAGCCCGGAAAAGAGGTAGGGGGAATCCACTTTTAGCTAGTACCACCTTCTCCAAGCATGAGTTTGCGAATCAGATGGAAGACCTCAAAAGTGAGATGAGACAGACCATTGCCATGCAACTTGATACTTTTCGAATCCAACAAGGAAAGAGGAAGCTAAGAGGGCTTTGGCCATTTTCTGTCCCATATGTATGAGGAAGCACCCTAAGAACGAGTGTCCATTGCACTCAGTAGAGATATGCTTCGTTTGTGAGGAAGACCACCCCACAAACCAATGCCCAACCTTACCCGGATTTAAAGCCATGTACCTAGGGACTGAGGCAACTGCTGAACCTCTCTACTTCCTCAATCAAAGGAGGCCACATGGGCCCAGACCTTACCAGCAGGGGATGCAAGGGACCTCCCAAGCTTATTATAGGCCCAACAAATCTGCTCATATACCTTCTTGGGGTCCCCCTGCTCATCCTTCCTAGTCCGCACCTCCTCCATGGTCTTATCCATCTCAATACCATATTCAAACTCCTGCTCATTCGTTTCCCTCACCTGTCCAGCCACAACCTCAGTGGAATGCACCTTAGCAGGGGTGGAGACCCCAATACAACTCTCTTCCCGCCATTTTGCCTCCACCACCTACCCAACCACAACCATTACCTCCTGCTCCTCCAAGACAACCCCAGATGCTAGCCCAACCGAACTCAAACCCCAACAACAGACAGGCCCATCAGGTATACACTGGGCAAACAACATGCCCTACCTATGCTATGGAGATCCAGGAGATAAACCTGCGATCTGGGAAGGTCCTTCCAGATCGCCAACTTCCTCCCTCGGAGGATGAGGAAGAAAAACAGGAAAGTGAACCCAAAGCCATTCCACCCTTTCCTGAGCAACTAACAGTAACCACGCAACCAAACCCAGAGGAGACTGAACTTCTGGGAGAACTTAAGCAGTTGTGTGTGAAAATACCACTTCTCCAGGCCATAAAAGATGTACCAATATACAACAAATTAATCAAGGAGAAGTGTTTCAGGCACCCAGGCAGGCGAAAGGGAGATGCCTAGACTATCAATGTCATAGGACAACTGTATGATCTAATGTTGGGGCAAGTAATCTGTCCAAAATATTTGGACCCTGGGAGTCCTGTAGTTAATGTCCACATCAATGGCACCATAATCCCCCACATCTTGATTGATCTAGGGGCTGCCATTAATGTGATGACCAGGGACACTATGCTTAAACTCAACCTTCAGGGTTCCTTAAGGAAGACCTCAACAGTACTGTAGTTAACAGACCACTCCACCGTGACTCCCGAAGGGATTGTGGAAGATGTCTTGGTCTCTGTTAACTCTTGGGAGTACCCTGCAGACTTCTTGGTCCTTCAGCCAAAGGAAAAACTCACTGGATAAACCCTCATTTTGGGAAGGCCTTGGTTAACTACTGCAGATGCTTACATCAGTTGTCGAGCAAGAAGCATGACCATCAAGAATGGGCCTATGTCCAAGAAGCTAGTCCTCTATCCTCCTGCCCAACCTCTGCTAGAACATGACTTACCTCTCTACTTGGAAGAGGGAGATGAGGACGAGATCTACTCTGCACCTTTGTGCACAATAGAAGCCACCAGGGGAGGCCCTCAAACAGAGGATGACTTGATTGAGAATTTGATTCAAAATCCACCTCCTAGTGCACTGTCATTAGAAGAGTTGGTGGAAGATACCCAAGCCATTGCTTTAGTGGACCTCTGTGTGACTAATCCAATCTCTCCCAGAGTTAAGAGTGTCGAATTTGGCACTGAAAGAATCTTAAAGATCAGCTCCTCCTTATCTCCCTCCCAGGAGAAGGAGCTGTGTAGCTTATTGAATAGCCATTTGGATGCTTTCGCTTGGAGCTATAAGGAGATGAAAGGAGTCCACCCTTCGGTCTGTACCCATCACATCTACATTAAAGAGGATTGTAAACTAGTCAGGCAGCCTCGGAGGAGAATGAATCCAACCCTTAAAGACATCGTCAAGGAAGAATTGCAAAAATTGCTAGATGCAGGATTCATCTACCCCATCTCTGATAGTGAGTGGGTTTCACCTCTAGTGCGTGTGCCCAAGAAAAATGGGAAGTGGAGAATCTGTGTAGATTGCCAAGAACTTAACAAAGCCACCAAGAAGGACCATTTCCCTTTGCCTTTCATCGATCAAGTGTTGGATGGACTAGCAGGGAAGAAGTTCTTTTCTTTCCTAGATGGATTTAGCGGGTATAATCAGATCCAAATCAGCCTGGAAGACCAAGATAAAACCACCTTCACTTGTCCATGGGGTACCTTTGCCTACCGGGTCCTTCCCTTTGGGTTGTGCAACGCTCCTGCCACTTTCTAGAGGGCGGTATTGAGCATATTTGCTGAACTGGTTCATGATTCGGTGGAAATCTATATGGATGACTTTACTCCTTATGGGTCCAATTTCCAAGAAGCATTGACTAACCTAGGAAAAGTTTTAACCAAGCGCATTGAGATGAACCTGTCCCTCAGTCTCGAAAAATGTGAATTCCTGATGACTGAAGGGATCGTGCTAGGTCATACAATTTCTTAGCAAAGATTACGGATGGATCCTAACAAGATCGCTATGATCCAAAAGGTTCCACCTCCTCAAAAGTTCAGATATGTTTGGATTTTTCTAGGCTTGGCAGGATATTATAGAAGATTCATCAAAGATTTCAGTAAGCTAGACTCGCCATTGTTTAGCCTCTTAGGAAAAGATGTTGAGTTTAAGTGGACTAATGACTGCCAAGGGGCTCTAGATGAGTTGAAAGATAAGCTGGTATCCGCCCCAATCTTGAGAGGTCCAAACTGGGCCCTACCTTTCCACATCCACATTGATGCCTCAAACAAAGCCATAGGGGTAGCCTTAGGACAAGTTGAGGAGAAATTTCCATATGCCATATACTTTGTTAGCAAAAACCAGTCCAAGGCAGAGATGAACTATACTGTAACCGAGAAAGAGTTCCTGGCCGTAGTCCATTCCCTAAACAAGTTCAGACACTACATCACTGGTTATCAAACATTTGTACACACTGATCATGTTGCGATTAGATATTTAATGAATAAACCTGAAGTGAATGCTCGTATCATTAGATGGTTACTTTTGTTGTAGCAATTTGATTTGACTATTGTCGACAAGCCAGGTAAGGAAAATGTTGTTGCCGACTTCCTGTCTAGATTGGATTTGCCTGTAGGTGAAGAGGGGACAGTGGATGACAAGATGCCAGATGAACACCTGTTTTCTATCTCGGTACTCTCTCCATGGTTTGCTGATATAGCAAACTACTTGGTCTCAACATAGTTCCCTCCAAATCTATCCTCAAAGGAAAAGAGCAGAATCGTGAGGAAGAGTGCCCCATTCACTTGGATCGGGGGCAACCTGTTTAAACTTGGCCCAGATCAGATCTTGAGGCATTGTGTTAGGGAAGAGGAAGTCTTTG
>APFE031306764.1:8982-22130 GCA_000404065.3 Pinus taeda
ATTTGTTTAAATACACCTTAAGTTCAATTTCTGCACTTTTCGATGTTTTCTGCTGAAACAGTTATGATCTAGAATTCTTAACTGCTCTAGTTTACCCTGTTTCTTTCATATATGAGTGCATGTCCTTGGAATTCTTAACTTGTCCAGGATCCCACTCATCCACTTCTCCCCTTTGTCAGCATGATGAAATGATTCTCTTTTGCCTTTCATCCCTGACGTTCATTCCATACTTTCAGCAGCCTGAGTATTGTATCCTGCGTGGCTATCCCGCTCCGTATCCCCTTGTGACCAAGAAAACGCTCGCATGACTCAATCTGTGACTCCATGCCCAATGGTTCAAAACTTATAACACCTTAGTGTGCCTCTTTACTCAAGAATCCTACCTTCCTTTCAATCACAGTCAACATTCCCTTGAAGTCAGAAAGCTAGCCTAAAATCATCAACTGAGGTTGAATCTAGATCAACTGAGGTTGAATCTAAAGGAGAGAGACCTCTCCGAATGCAGGTGGGCTAGAACCTACAATCAGAAGATTGGTTTGTGGTTACCTCGGCCGTATCCCTAATAGGAGCCTAGGGACAACCTGAGTAATAATAGTAAGTTCATAGGGAGAAGATTTCAGGGAATTATCTGTGCCATTTGATCAAGGAAGCATTATTGAACAACCTCAACCACCTATTGTAGAATAGTCAGAGCCATAACCTATTGAGATTCCAAGTGGGTATTGGCAGATATTCATGGCTCCTGCAACCTCTTCGATCAAATTTCGAATTGGAGACATCAGAGGTGATGTGCCTATGAAGCCTATTCCTTTGACAACATTACCTAATTTCCATGGTCTTTTCCCTTAGGATCTAGAAACATTCATTTTTTAATTTGACATTGTTTGTCAGGGGTATGATTATATTTTCGATGCTCAAAAATTGAATATATTCCCCGCTACTTTGAAGGGCACAACTTTGAGATGGCTTATGGGTTTAGGGGGAAAATCTATTGCTACATGTGATCATATGAAGACGATTTTCCTCGAGAACTATCAAGACGAATGAAAATCCCAAGATGTGAAGGAATAAACCTTTAAGATTATGTAGAAAGAGGATGATAACATGGAGGAATTTGTGGAGTTATTTCCATATAGTTTGCAGAGATCGGGCCATTTTCATCTGGATAAGAATATTTTAAAAATAATCTTTCTCCAGGCACTAAGGGAGGAATCTTTGGAACTATTGAATGTGGTAGTGAAAGGATACATATCACAAGAGTAATTTTATGCCATCTGTGAATATGCATAAATTTTTCACGAGGTGCTACGAGGCATAAGAAGGGGATCTGAACTCTCAAGGCATTCAACGGTGGAGTTACAAAAACAGAAATTGGGAACTTGTTGGATAATTTGAGAACTGATATCTTGAGCACATTGTCATCATAGTTGGATGTGTTACAAGTGAAATAGAAGCAGAGAGAGGCAGAGAAGGCTATGCCCATTTTCTGTCCTCAATGTAGGAAGAATCATCCATTGAAGGAATGCCCATTGAATTCCATTGAGACTTGTGCGATATGTGAACATAGTCATTCCACTAGCACCTGTCCATCTCTTCCTAGGCTGAAGGCAATATTTCAGGGAACAAATGAAGAAATGGATCAACTATATTTTATGGGATCAAAGAAACCAAGGCAACCACAACCATAAACCATGAATCAAGGTATGCCTCAAGACCCTTCTCATTTTTTTAATAATCTAACTTTTGGCCTCATTCTATACCTTTTTCACCTTCATGGCTACAATCTTATCAGTATCCAATGCCCTGGAAACCATGGTACCCTCAATCTGGTCCAAACCCTTCGTGGTCCCAAAATTGGCGTGGACCTCCTCCTCCTCCTTCAGGATAATTCTCCCAATCTATGCCACAATAGCAACTACAACTACCTTCTAATCTATCCACTAGCTATCCTCCTCTTCGTCTGCAACTTCTTGTTCAATCTAATCCAAATCCAAACAATCGAGGGGCTCGACAAGTTGAGACACTCAAACTCCCTACATATATTATTGCCACTATGGAATGTAACAAATCGAATATATGGTCCGATTGGGTGGTGACGAATCAGACTTCACCAATAATTGTTGAACATATGGATAATGAATTCTGAGAACTAGAACGTAGAGATTCTACTAGAACAACAAGGGATGAGTCAATACAAATTCCTATGAAACAAGAAACCCTTTCAAAAATGTTTGTTACTAGAGGATGTTAGATCGGTCCACCCTATCCTGAGAAATTATCATTGAGCAAACCAAGTCCTCATCCTAAATTCAATTTTTTAGGGGAGCTGCAGAAGTTATTTGTCAAAATCTCGTTACTTCAGGCTATGAAGTACGTACCTATTTATGCCAAAACAATTAAATAATATTGCTCTAAGAAACCTGGCAGAAAACCAAAGGATCCACTCACTATTCACGTTATGGTAAAATTATAAGACATAATGCTGGGGAATCCTATACCTGTTAAATATTGGGATCGAGGGAACCTGATTATGACAATATAGATTAATGGGGTTGATATCCCAAATGTACTGGTAGATTTGGGGGCATAAATTAACATTATAACCTCTGCATCTATGATTACATTGGGTTTGTGGAACCTTAAAACAACTCCCACCGTCCTAAAATTGGCAGATCGGTCTTCTATAAAACCGGTAGGGAAGTTGGAAGATATAACCATTTTAGTAGACTCATGGCAATACCCTATTGATCTTTTCGTTTTACATACTCAATCCCCAACTGGTAGACACCCTTTGATTTTAGGAAGACCTTGGTTTGCGACCACAAATTCTTACATCGGGTGTCAGTATGGAAATATGGTATTATCCAATGGAGAAGTTATAAATAATCTTATCCTCTATTCCCCTGTTGAACCAAGTTCATCAGATAGACTAGGATTTACCTTGATGCAAAAATCTCTACCTATGAAAGAGCTTGAATCCAAGAATGAAGAATTTAGACCGATCCTTACCATCAATGAGGCTCTTTGTTTCAAGGATGAAATGAAGGATGAAGCCATTAACACATTTCTCAGCAGTCCCAACTCCATGTCTGACCCAACCCTCCAGCTATTCAAATTTGTCATGACTTGCGATGTTTAGGAAAATATGGAACTAGAAACAGAAGTTGGAAATATTCCTATAATTGTACCCCGTGATAGCATTTCTGTAGAAATTGAACAAGGGAAAACATTGAATATTAATCTTGGCCTTTCTCCTTGCCAAACTGAACGGTTACTGAAGGTCCTTCGGGAACATAAAGCAGCCTTCACTTGGGAGTATACAGATATGAAAGGAATCCCTATTGATTTATGAAATCATCACATATACATTAAAGAAGAATCTCGACATGTTAGGCATCCATAGAGAAGAATGAATAATGCCTTAAATTGTTTTGTCAAAGATGAATTACAGAAGCTATTAGATGTGCATTTCATTTATCCGATACTGGACAGTCAACGAGTTTCCCTGCTGATCATTGTTCCCAAGAATAATGGTAAGTGGCGAATTTGTGTGGATTATAGGGAATTAAATAAAGAAACTCTAAAAGATCATTTTCCCCTACCCTTTATTGACCAGGTCCTTGATACATTAGTTGGAAATACGATTTTCACCTTTCTAGATGTATTCAATGGATACAACTAGATGCTCCTGAGGATTAGTACAAACCACATTCACATGTCCTTGGGGTACCTTTACCTAACAATTCCTCCCATTTGGTCTCCGTAATTCACCCGCTACCTTTCAAAGGAAATAGTATGAATTTTTTCTAATTTAATCAATGATAGCATTGAAATTTACATGGATGACTTCACCCCATATGGGGATTCTTCTGAAGAAGGTGTAGAAAAATTAGAGAAAGTACTTAAAAGATGTATACAGACACATGTTTCTCTTAGTACAATAAAATTCCATATGATGATGGAAAGGAATATTGTTGGGACACCTGCTTTCAGTTGCAAGAATTCAGGTTGGTCTCGCTAAGGTAGAAGTGATTTTGAATTAAGACACTGACACAGGTGCATAACTTTATTGGTTATGATGGCTATTACAGGTGGTTTATAGAGATGTTTTCTAAGACAACATTCCCACTTTTTAAATTGTTACCTAAAGATGCAGAGTTTGTGTGGGCAGATGAATGTGACGCAGCCTTTAAATAAATCAAAGAACTAGTTTGTAAATCTTTGATATTACGAGGTCTTGACTAGAAGCTCCCATTTCAAATCTCTACAAATTCTTCTCAAACAATAGTAGGGGTGGTCCTGGGGAAACAAGAGGATAAGAAACTGTAAGCGATCTATTATGTCAGCAAGAACTTGACTCCTGCTGAACTGAACTATACAGTGACAGAAAAAGAGTTCTTGGTTGTTATTTATGATATTAATAAGTTTCAGCATTATATTACATGGTATCCTAATTTCATGCACACTAATCATACAATTATCAGGTATCTTATGAATAAACCAATAACCCATAGTCGTATTACAAGATGGTTGTTGTTAATTCAATAATTTGATATTACCATTGTAGATAAGCTAGGGAAAGATAATGTGGTTGCATATTTCCTATCTAGAATGGATACTAGTAATGAAGGTACCCCTGTAGAGGATAGTTTTCCATATGAACTTACTTTTGCAATTTCTACATTTACCTTATAGAGAATAGTGAAGAATTATCCATCATAGTGTCTGATATTCATGGATAAAATAATATCTCTTTTACATGGGAGCCAACCAACAAATCTGGCGCTGCATAAGTGAGGATGACATCTATGGTGTCCTCAAAGCTGCTCATGATGGCCCCTATGGGGGACATTTTGTAGATAAGAGAACAGGTCATAAGGTGTTACAAATGGGGTACTATTGGCCCTCTATTTTTTTGATGCAATGAAATATGTTCAAGGGTGCGGTAGTTTCCAACATATGGGTCAACTTGGTCAGGAAGATGAGATGTCACTACAGCCTCAACTAGTTCTTGAGCCCTTAGAAAAATGGGTTATTGACTTTGTTGGGCCATTCAATCCACCTTCACATCAAAAAGTTCACATTTGGGTTTGCATGGACTATGTGACAAAGTGGGTAGAGGCCAAGGCTATTGTGAAAGCAATAGAACAGGTTGTCTCAGACTTTTTATTTGAAGAAATTTTTGCTTGGTATGGAGATCCTAGAGAGATAGTTTCAGATGGAGGGGCATAATTTACATCACATATAATAGCATGAGTTATGAAGAAATATGGGATCAATCATAGGGTAACGTCTCCATATCATCCTCAGGCAAATGACCAAGTCAAGAGCATAAAAAGGTATTGGAAACTATTCTTACAAAGACTATAGCAAACCAACACCGAAATTGGGCTGAAAAACTTCGTGAGGCACAGTGGGTGTATAGAACAACATGGCGAAACACAACAAGATTTTCACCATATGAACTTGTCTATGGGAAATCACCTTTCTTTCTGGTGGAATTCAAAATTAAGACACTTAGGAAAACCCTTGAAGTAAGTTTGAATCTTTTAGAAGCCCAGAAACATCGGCTGGAACAATTAAATGAGTTGGATGAAATCATTTGGTAGCTATCGAGAATACTACTACAATTCAGCAACAATGAACTAAGTCACATGATAGATTTATGAAGAAAAAGGTGTTTCAAAGGGGAGATTGGGCATTTCTCTATGACTCTCGGTTTAAATATTTTAACGGAAAACTTTGCTTCGGATGGATGGGACCATATGAAGTTGACACAGTGTTTAATAACGGGATTATTAGACTTATAACAATTGATGAGGCACATACTCCTTTACTTGTAAATGGACATCGCCTCAAGCTATACCATCGTCCTGCTTCTAAAGACTCCTTTATCAAACAATTCTCTGATAATTTTGGTTTTGAAATTATTAGTGCAAATAACTCTTCCTCTGCACCTCTGATCTAAAAAAAAAACAATAATATAAATGTATATATCTAATATAATAAAATGTTGCTCTATCATTCTTTCTCCTGCATGTATCTCACTAGTTTTATTACTCCTCAAGTGTTGTTACTATGATCATGGCAATTTTGTCTAAGTTCTTCACTCGAATTATTACTCCTTCGGTGCTATTACTCCATGGAAATTTTGTCTAAGTAATTCATTGGTGTTGTTACTTCTCAAGTGTTTTTACTCCTCCGATGTTGTTACATTGATCATGGTGATTCTATCTAAGTACTTCACTAGCTTTGTTACTCCTCCGGTGCTATTAATCCTCTGGTGTTGTTACTCCTTCGGTGCTATTAATCCTCTGCTATTGTTACTCCTCCATGTTGTTACTCCATGGTGATGGAGATTTCATCTAAGTACTCTAGTGCTATTACTCCTCCGACATTGTTACTTCCCCGGTATTGTTACTCCTTCGGTGTTGTTACTCCATCATGATTTCGACTAAGTGTTGAAGCGGTGTTGTTACTCCCTATGATGTTGTTACTCCTCCATTGTTGTTACTCCGCCAAGGTAATTCACCAGGTATATCCCCAATCGACTTTGTGGATTTGATTAGTAATTCATTTGACATGAATCGATATGACCGTGGAAGATCATCCCCTTAGTTCAAGGGGGCGGGGGGTATTATAATAAATACAAAGATGCCATAATTAAAATGAAGTAATGACTTTTCATATCACTATTGAACCCTGTGCCAAGTGCGTACACTCCACAATCTCCACCATACCTCGCACAATTATCCATATGTATTAGGACTTGAATAAGTACGATTGTGTTAATGGACAGTCCTTTCCAATGTTGTGAAACAATTACCATAATTATCACTCATTATTACCATAATCTGCCATGGAGTTTTCCATATTTTACCATTATCTTCCCTATTCTCACTTTCACCGCACACCCATCACCACCACAAACCTATCACTGCAATTTTACCTGTCGACACTCCCTGTTATTTGTGATGTAAGCATTAAGGGAGATTGTTAGAACTAATGTTTACTTTAGAATTCATTGGGTTTTTTTGGAGATTATTGAGATATTATCTAAACCTCTAGCTCCAATCTTAGAATAAGTTGGATCTCACAAAAATTATATAAATGTGATTGTCTTGAGCATGCATTTTGTTAATTTTAATTATTATTTGTTTTATCTTATATATATGTGTTCTCTCTCTCTCTCTCTCTCTCTCTCTCTCTCTCTCTCTTATATATATATATATATATAATAGTATCTATATATATATATATATATATATTGCATATATCCAACATGTTGTGTTTAATGTTGTTTTTATTTCAAATATTTATATAATATAAATCCTACATTTTCCCTATCCATATTTGGAATCTCAAGTTTCCTAGGCATAATGATTCCCATTTGTTTATGTTCCTCTCAACGTCATTGAAAATTCTTTGACACGTTTGTCACCAGTTCTTTCATATCATCCATAGGTACCTTCTTCCTCGGGTCTTGTCCTACACAGTGGAGTTGAGGTTTTACCTTTTGTTTGGGTTTCATGCCTATGTCATTTCCCTCCAGCTTCAGAAGTTTTCAATGTTTTTAGGGTTTTCAAACTAACCCTTGGTGTTGGCTTTCAGCCATGTCATTATCTTCTTTCATTCTTTCTCATCCTATTGATCTAGGTGTTGGTCCTGTTTTCTCAGCTGCCTTAGCCATATTGTCCAAGGACCAATCTTATTGTGAGGGTTTTCCTTTTTCTCGGGTTTGTTCAAGAGCCCAAAACCCTCTCATCCCTCTAGATCTCCCTTCTTCCAAAAATGTTCTAAAAGTCCTAGTTTCTCAAGCCCTAGAGGATGGGTCTCATTGTCTAGGTAAGGAGGCTAGGGGCTCTAATTGGGATACATTAGTTAGGTTGGAGGAGGGCCCTTCCAAAAAGGAAGGTGGTCCTTCTCTCGGAAAAAGGTAGAAGAGACATTTCTTCAAGCAAACAAATAATCTTCATATGGCCTCAACATCGAGTCTCGATATGTCTATTCAGTAGGTAGAATATTTTAGTAGAAAATCTCTGGTAGGAAGGATTAGTGGTCATGAATTTGGCCTCCCTTTTATAAATATATGGGTGGTATCCTCAATGCGGCCTTTGATAAAACACCTTGTCACCATTTGGGTCCTCACAAAGGGCTGGGTCCATTTGATTTTCTAGGATGAAGCAGATGCTAAGCTGGTCGATGGTAGGGTAGTGAAGCTTGACTTCTCCTCAACCATTTTTAGGTTGTGGACTCCCCATTTCAATGATAGGAATGAGAATATAGACTCAATGCTGGTATGGGTTCGTATTCCCAGTTTCCCTACCGATCTATAGCATGATCAATTTTTCCTTTTTGTGGGTAATCAGTTGGGATCCTATTTGGAGCACAATGCATCTTATTTAACTTTAGGCGACATTTTGATGGCCCATATTCTAGTTAGTGTGGATATAAGAGGTGGGCTTCCTAGTGCAATGGACCTTAGTTTTGGGATAGATCCAATCTTGCCGGATTATGAGGGAATCCCATTTCAATGCTAGTTTTTCCACCAACATGGTCATAGTGTGTAGGAATATGTCCTGTCAATGAATAAGAAAGTCCAATGGCCTTCGAGTGTTAAAGTAAGGGATGTTTCAGTCTCGGTTTCATATTCCATGGCTTCATTTACAGTGATCTCATGTTCTCTTTCACTCAATTCTACTGCAAGAGTTCATACTTCTATTCTGGTTTCTAGATGATCGTGCCCCAAGTCCATTCCTCCAGTTCCTCCCCTATGGATGATGAAGGTATTATATTGAGTCCTTCCTTTTCTCTTAAATTCATGTTATGTCAATGTTGTTTCTTCTATTTCTCTATGTTTTGTTGATGTTTCTATGTCCTCAGAGGATCTCTCAATTATTGTACCTGCCCCACGACGCTTAAAGCCTCCCCCCCTTCTAGTCCTAGCTATATTTCCTTTTTTAGTTTCCCTAGGTGATTTATCATCCTTGTTATCATCATCCTCCTTTGTCTCTTCCAAAAGACTCATCACTGATGACGCGCTCTACAATTTGCACACTTGTGTTATGATTCCCTAGAGGGTTTGCATTTCATGGGGTTTGGGGAAACTCTCACGTTTGGCTAGGGAAAGTTGTTGTCGAGGCTGAAAATAGTTCCTTTCTATTACGCAAGAGAAAGCCAAATTTGACCTCACCACTAGTAAACAACAATCCATTCAAGGTTCATTTAGAGCAAGCCCAACCTTGGTGGTATGACATACTTCTTTGTACTCACAATTATTTTCTATTCAAAGAAAGAGAGTAGAGTGACCTCACCATCTAGCTAGGTTTTCTCCCAAAATGGTTTTCCCATGTTATATCTTGTATCAAATGTAGTTTGTGATCTTTTATTTCATTGTTCTCCATTTTCTACATAATTTTTTTTGCATGCATATAGAAGAAATAGGAATAAACCCTCATAGTGTATATTTTCATATGTTTAAATATAATTTATTAGATATGTTTTGAAAAATTTACAATAAAATATGAAAAATGTATAATGAAATATGTATAACAATTTAGTGATAATAAATATTAAGGTAAATTTGACTTGGTAAAAAATTCAAAGTTATTAGTCCTTTACTAACCAGGTTTGGATGGCCGTTGATGGCCCGCAACATTAAGGGCCATGGATTATATATGACTAAGCATTTAAAAAGATTAAAGATTCTCCATGCCTCCCATATGCTCACTTACTAAGAAGCAATGGATGTTGCCTTTAATTCAATGACGGGTGATATCTTTGACGTCTTTTTCTGATATAAGATAATATAACTTTTATGTCTTTCGCCCTGGTATGCACCTTTGTTCATTTTTCTTTCCAACGAAAGATTACCACTTTGAGCTTTCGAAGTATTGTGCACGTTGAGACTTCAAAGTCTTTGCGGGCCTAGAAAGCTCAAACAGCAGGTCATTTTTTAACATTTTGCTATTGACTCGGGGGAATGTACAAAGTTCAAAGTCTTTGCGGACCGACAAAGTTCCAACAGCAGGTCGTTTGCTACAATCTTTTTCATTTGACTCGGAGGAACGTGCTTGTTCCGTCCGGACTTTCTTACTTATTTCTACACTACACATAGATACACGCGTATACATCGTATTAGCCAGCTTTTTAGCCATAATTCTACATATTAAAAGAATTAATTTGGGTGGAATAAATGAAGCGTAAGCCCTCTGGATTTTAATAGTCTCTTTATGTGTTTGCTTGGTAAGTTTGGCTTCAAATTTGGCTGTGAAGTCTGAGTTTACCTGATGTAAGGGAACTTTCTACATGATACAATTCCCCCGCTCTAATTACAACTAGAGTGCCTGTTGGTTAGCGTGTCAGCAAAGCATAGACTGGCCCCGAAGTTCACGAAGCTGTCCATTCTTGGTCGTTGTCCTCAAAGACTTTGCCATATTTTTTCGCAAAGATTTATCAATAACCATCGTCTTCGGGATAAAAATATGCGAATATCTACCGTCTCGTGGGTATCAAATGACATATTGTAACCCAAAATTTCAATAATGTTTTTCACGGCATCTTCTGTAGGTTTTGGCTTACAAACATATCTTTTGAAGTCATTAATTTATGGAAGACTGACAAGCCAACGAAAGTTTGGGATCTTCTTGACGGGAAGGGGAGGCGATGGATCTACACGCTAATATTCGATGGATTTAAATGGTTAAATCGATTTCGTTAACACTACCTACGCTTCATTGTCGTTCATTCCCAACACTGATTCTGTGGCTATCACCTAATCTTCTCCCGATGGAATTATATGCTCATTTCCTTCATCCTTCCCTTCCTCGACACCTGTTCTTCATTATACTTACTTTCTGCTGTGTCTCTCTATTCCCCTGCTACTTATTCTTGGACGTGCAATACCAGTACTGCCAAAATACTAGGAGATGTGGGGTTACATATATAGCGTATCCTTTAGGTGTAGGAAACCGTGGATGCGGTCATCCTCATTTTCAGATCGACTGTGTACAGAACTTTTCTCCAGTAATCACAATTCAAGGCCACAATTACACAATAATAGAGAGCCATTTTAGATCCTGGTTAATTGTGAGGGGCGAGAAGTGCAAATTCTTAGATGATCCCATTCACATGCAAATACCACATCCAAGGCGTATAGACACCGTCGTGATATCCGCTACGGAGAACAGGACCTTAAATGTCTACAAATGTCAACTGGACCAATCAGTAATGGTTAGCGGAGAATGTAATTCTAGTGTCTCTTACAGTTTGTACGATAATGGGAATTGGATTCCCGCGGGATGCTCCAAGGCACAAGTAACAGTTGATGTGGGATCAATGCGACTGCTTTACAATGATACAAAGAGAGATGAAAGCTGTGAATCATGTGTCGAAAGTGGAGGGATATGTGGCTACCGTTACAACACTTCGGGTTCAACTTCAACTGCACCGTTCGTTTGTTATTGTAAGGATGGACCCCGTGCTGACAACTGCCAGGGCCACGGTATGCTCTATTTCCTAAATTTACGCAAAACTACTTGGAACTGCTAGTTTAGTTAAGATGGTATGAATTATTCATTGACACCCAGGAAAAGGGGTTGTTATAGAGAAAAGGTGTGGAATCTAAAGGAATGAGGATCTGAGTACACTCCTCCAATAAGTTTCCTCCACTCTGTACTCTTTGAACCTAAAGATATGTGTAGATGTGTTTCCCGATATTGTCAAGTACTCATTCTCTTTCCTAAAGCTATGGATCTCTGCTTTTAACTCATAATAGTTGTCATGGCTGCGTTGCAGGTCTAAAAATCAACTCGCCCATAGTAAAAGGTAACTATGGTTTCTTCCCATTGAAAATCACTATGAACTTGTATCTTATTTCCACTATTTTCATATATCGGGGTTATTGGACAGATATTATATTCATAGCGATCTCTCATTCCACTGCAGGTTGCATTTCTGGAGGAGTTGCGCTGACCGCAATATTAGTGATATTCTTAACGGTTTATGCCCAGAAGAGAAGAGATCCTCCTGGTAGCTCTACTTCAAAGGTGGAGAAATTCCTAAAGGATTATGCTGATGAAATGCCAACCAGATATTCACTCTTTCAACTTAAGAAGATCACAAACAACTTTGCGGAAAAGTTGGGCGAAGGAGGTTATGGCGTGGTGTATAAAGGAAAGCTTGTGAACGGCATTTTAGTGGCTGTCAAGCTTCTTGATAGGCATAGGCACAGCCAATCCCAATTCATGAATGAAGTAGCAACAATCGGACGGATCCATCACTTCAATTTGGTTCGTCTGTTGGGGTATTGCTTCGAAAGCCCCACAAGCGCACTGGTATATGAATACATGCTTAATGGATCTCTCGACAAGCTTACATTTGCTGAAAACGAGAATGGGCAAATGTTAAGTTGGGAGAAAAGGTATTCAATTGCTTTGGGTGTGGCTCGTGGAATTGCATATTTACACCAAGATTGCCAGAATCGCATCATACACTTCGACATCAAACCTCACAATATATTGCTGGACGCCGACTTAACCCCTAAAGTTGCTGATTTTGGTTTGACAAAACTTTGTGGGAAGGGAGACGACCATATTTCCATGACGACAGCAAGAGGGACGCCGGGATATGTTGCCCCAGAGGTGTGGTCGAGAGGTGTGGATCCTATTACAGATAAATCAGATGTCTATAGCTTTGGAATGCTGTTGCTTGAGATTGTCGGGGGCAGAAAGAATATTGATGTACAGGTAAGCCGGTCCAGTCAGTTATACTTCCCTGAGTGGGCTTTCAAGCCGATTGAGAGTGGCCAATTGGAGATGAGACTGCGAGGAGGAGACATAGAAGCTGCGGATGAGGAGAAGGCGAGGAGACTCACAAAAGTTGGATTGTGGTGCATTCAATACCAGTCCAGAGATCGTCCTTGTATGGCCAGGGTTCTCCAAATGTTAGAAGGTAATGGAGAGGACGTCCCCAATCCTCCGTTACCCTTCAATTCCTCGGCTACGCCTGAAAATCCTACGGTGTCCTCCACAGTGGGTTCTTCAATTGAAATTACCCTTCCAGGGTGATTTGATACATCGTGTTTGCAAGTGATTTCTTTATATATGTAATATTATGGAACATTGGCATTTGTTTGTTAATGATTTAAT